>PITA01002746.1:81360-153767 GCA_004023965.1 Spilogale gracilis | reverse complement strand
AAGCCATTTAAAAAAAAGAGAGGCACCTTGTTTGCTCAGTTAGTTGAATAAGTGTCAGACTTCTGATTTTGGCTTAAATCATGACCTCAGGGTCCTGAGATTGAGGCCTACATGGGGCTCCTTGTTCAACAAGGAGTGGGCTTAAGGATTCTCTCTCTCCCTCTCCCCATCCCCACCACCACTCATGGGTATGTGCACACATGCTCTCTTTCTCTCTCTTTCTAAAATAAATAAGTCTTTAAAAATACATATAAACAAATTAAAAATTAAAAGAGAAAAGCCATATGTTTCTAACTATTTGTAAATCCCTTTAAAAGTGATATATTCAAATTTATATTTGACAAGTTTTTTGTTAAGCATTTGTCAAAATTTTTAATAGCAAAAAATTCTGTGGATAGAGAAAATTCAAAATTAATTTTACTTTTTCTGCTAACCATAATTTCTCTTTCTATAGAGAATCTTTGTTTTGTTGCATTTTTTCTTGCACATCTTATATTTTCTCTAAATCTAATCTAGTTGCTTTAAAGAAAACATTTAGTCAGCATTCCCATCACATCAAATTTGAAATGTGTCCCATAAATATGTTCCATCTTTAGAGATATCCAGAAAATCTCATACATAAATTTTGAATTGTTCCAAAGGATGTCATCATTATTGGCACAGCTGAGGTTCTATCTCCAGTAAAAAATTCAAACTGTGTGTCATTCATAACCAAAGAGTGTTTCTGGATTTGGACCAAAATTTATCTTGCATACCTTTTTCCTTACCAATTATGTTATCATTGTTACCGTATGTCTGCCCTCAGTAATCTCTTAAATTATTTAAAAGAGACTGAAATGTTTGTATATAACATAATTATATAATGTTAAATAATTTCAAACAAAAATTGCAGTGTTCATTGACCATGTAGTGTTCATTGACCATGTAGTTGCCAAAGTAAAGAACTGGCATCATGTTTTCATATATTATGTTTAGACATACATACACACACACACACACACACACACACACACACACACAATTTTAAGAGTAAAATGCATTGTTTCATATTGCAAAATGTTCTTTAGGCACCATGTGTGGATGGTGCTAATTCTTGTGTAAGTTTTTTTTTAAAGATTTATTTATTCACTGTAGGGAGAACAAGAGGCATGCAAATGAGCAGGGAGAGGGGCAAAGGGAGAAAGAGAAGCAAAGAAGCAAACTCCCTGCTGAGCTCAGAGCCCCACGTGGGGCTCCAGGGCTCTTTGATCAGGACCTGAGCTGAAATCAAGTGTTGGACACTTAACAAACTGAGCCACCCAGACACCCTCTATAATTTTTCAAAAATTTATTTTAGGGCACCTGGGTGGATCAGTGGGTTAAAGCCTCTGCCTTCAGCTCAGGTCATAATCTCAGGGTCCTGGGATCGAGGCCCACATCACACTCTCTGCTCAGCAGGGAACCTGTTTCCTCCTCTCTCTCTTCCTCTCTGCCTACTTGTGATCTCTCTCTGTCAAATAAATAAACAAAATATTTTAAAAATTTATTTTAGAGAGAGAAAGAAAGAGAAACAGAGAGAAAGAGAGAGCAGGAGAGAGAAAGAAAGAGTGTGGTTAAGGGACAGAGTGAGAGGGAGAAGAGAATCCCAAGCAAACTCCACACCAAGGTCAGAAACCTATGCAGGATCAATCCCATGACCCCTGGATCACGACCTGAGCCAAAATCAAGGATCAGGCACTCAACCAACTGCTCCACCCAGGCTCCCCTTTTGTGTAATTTTATAACTGAATTAGAACCTAACAAGGTCATGTTGGGGAATATGACTTCATTTGAAATAATCAATTGTGTTCATTTTTCTGCACTAACAGGCTAATCAGTTTGGTTTTGACCTAAAAGCTTTTTCTCTTCAAATCCTCACCACATTCTAAAGCATTTCTTCCTTTTTTTCTTTAATTTGCAATAATTTTATTATTTATTTACTTGTTTATTTATTATTAACATATAATGTATTATTTGTTTCAGGGGCACAGGTCTGTAAGTCTTAGAGACTTACAGAAACAGAGCACAGGTCTGTGAGTCTTAGAGACTTACAGCATCAGTCTTAGAGAAACAGAGCATTCACCACAACACATACCCTGTCCAGTGTCCATCACCCAGCCACCTCATCCCTTCCCCTGCCCCCACTCCAGCAACCTTCAGTTTGTTTCCTGAGATTAATAAGAGTCTCTTATGGTTTATCTCCCTCTCTGGTTTCTTCTTGTTCATTTTTTCCTCTCTTCCTCTATGATCCTCTGCCTTTTTTCTCAAATTCCACGTGTCAGTGAAGTCATATGATAATTGTCTTCCTCTGATTGACTTATTTCACTAGCATGATACCCTCTAATTCCATCCACATTATTGCAAATGGCAAGATTTCATTTTCTGATGGCTGCATAATATTCCATTGTGGGTGTAGCCATTCTGGAAAACAGTATGGAGATTTCTCACAAAGTTGAAATTAGAACCACACTATGACCCTGCAATTGTATTACTGGGTATTTACCCCAAAGATACAAATGGAGTAATCTGAAGGGGAACTTGTACTGATGTTTATAGAGGAAATGTCCACAATAACCAAACTGTGGAAAGAGCCTGGATGTCCGAAGTATTTCTTTTGGGCATGAAGAGTCTGTGATTTGTGAGACCCTTGAAAGTGTAGGGTTTTTCCTGTTAAATATCTGTTTCAATATTTACCATGTCCAAAACCCCAAATGAAATGGAACAATGAAAAAATGTGGTTTTTGTGAATAGTGAATAACAATTCTGAAAACTGACCCTCTGAGTTAAGACCAAGGTTGCATTCAACATCATTTATAGTTACATACTACATCGGTTAGAACATCCAGCCAGGTATGGGTCTATCGGGTTTTCAATTCCAAGATGTCCACTACCTTGCCAACATGATAAAATCAATGTAAGTTCATTGTAATATCACCTAATTATTCCAATTGGTCCTCACAACAATTCTGTAAGTTGGCTAGAGTACCAGTTCACATTTACCTTAAACAGAAGGGGAAAGCAAGGCTTAGAAAATTAAGTAATTTTTCTAAGGTCACAAAACTAGTAAGTGGCAAAGCTGGAATTAAGATTAAGGACAACTAAAACTGAAACATAGCAAATACACTTACTACATTATTTTGCATCCATGATTTATGGTCCAAAAAACCCACAGAGAAATCAGCTAATGATGAAGACATTTAGTATTTATTTTATTTTGAGCCTTGAAAAACAGGCAGTATTTAATCAGCAAAGTTATATTTGAGATATACATTAAAAATAGAGGAAATATTGTAAGAATAGGAACTCTAAGAGAAAAGAAAGGAATACCTGTGGCACACGACATAAGTCTGTATGTGTAGGGGTAAAGAGGGATGTTAGGTTTTATAAGACAGCCTGGGAAAAATAAAAATAAATAGGCAAACAGATTTTTCAAATAAAAATAACTGACACAACTCTCAACTAGAATATTCTGCAGGAGTAAAATAAGACCAAATGTCCCCCCAAATTCCTTGTGAAAATGTGGATGCTAAGAAGTCCAAAATTAATTTAATATATGTGTTAATTCAATAAAATGTTCAATATTGGATGAAGATTAGTTAGCATTATTCTTATAAATATTATTTTAAAAAGCCAGTAATTTAGATGTAGCAAGGTGAAATACATAGTTTGATTGAAGACTGTGAGCCCATAGCCCCTTGTTAGGTGTATAATTAGTGTCCATTGACAGCTTCATGGAAATACTCTCTTTTGGTAAAGAAAATGAGCCTTGGTATTAAAATCACAGCTTTTATCTTTTTACATAGAATCTTAGACAATGTCCTTAATATTTTAAGTCTTCCATTAATTCTATTGTACAGTGGGGATGAATACGTCTACAGTGAAAAGCCAGTGGTCATGATAGAATGAAGTAAAATAATTAATCTAGCCAATTTTTACTTAGGTTGCATGATCTTCAGATACACACTTTGCTAACCTGTGGTTTGTGTCTCCATAGCACAGGTTATCCTAGTATTCTGTAGGATGCACCTCAGGATGAATCAACAATGTTCACAGAATGGATTTAAACCAATAGACAACACTGATGATTTCTTTAAGTTTACTTTTAAACTTATCAAGTAAAAAGTGTGCATATATTTAAACTGAGAAAAATATAGTCCTGTGAGAAAGCCTGAGAACTAGGGGAAAATCTAATCTTTTACTTTCTGTTAAGTAAGAGATCTTCATAAAAAAAATGAAATCTTGCCATTTGCAATGAGGTGGATGGAACTAGTGGGTATTATGCTAAGTGAAATAAGTCAATCAGAGGAAGACAATTATCACATGATCTCACTGATATGTAGAATTTGAGAAACAAGACAGTGGATTATAGGGGAAGGGAGGTAAAAATGAAACAAGACCAATCAGGGAGGGAGATAAACCATAAGAAACCCAATCTCAGGAAACAAACTGAGGGGATGGAAGGAATAGGGTAATTGGGTGATGGACACTGGGGAAGGTATATGCTATAATGAGTGCTATGAATTGTGTAAGACTGATGAATCACAAACCTGTACCCCTGAAACAAATAATATGTTATATACTAATAAAAAAATAAAAATAAAGAAGAGATCTTCATGTAGATAATCTTTCCTAAGATTTAACTTCCTGAAGGAAATAAATACTGATGGGTTCTTCATCTTGGAGAACATAACCATAAGATGGAAAGATGTTTAGTGTGAGATATGTATATCTAGATAGATGATAGATGATAGATGATAGATAATCACATTGATGAGAACTAACCAAATATCCAGGTGCGCAGAGTATAAACTCTTCACAGAACCTGACTCTCTTGCAGTCAATCTTCTCTACTGTCACTTCAGTTTTTATTTCTTACTAAAATGACTGGGCTTAATGTTGTAATTTTTTTTAATGTTGAAAACTATTTCTTGCCCAGATAAATGGCATGCTAGTGGATTTTGAAAAAAAAAAAAGATAGAGATAAGTATAGAATTTCAACAGTAGATAAATACTGTAAATACTCATAGAGACTGTCTCACCAGAGTTCTGTTATACATCTGTTAATGTCTCATTCTAAATATGAAAGGCTGTTTCTTCTAGGAAATCAGGTTGTATGTGAGTTCAGCTAACAATGTCACCTAGCAGTTTTGTGTTGCAATGCATAGAAGCCAGTGTTTTCTTTTACAACAGAAAAATGTGCATCTATAATATAAATAAGGTCTATCTAGCTCTAGGCAGGATTAATATAACTGGAATGATTTCCACTCATTGAAATGTGAAATTCCTTTCTTCAGAGCAAATATAAATTAACTCAATCACTTAGTAGGTAAATACTGAATGCCTGTTCAACCAAGCCCTGGGATGGCAAACTAAAGGAAACAATCTCTATTAGTCTTACAACTGATTCTACCTGTTGCATAGGTATTGTTATAATGTCCCTGAGCGATTAATCCAATTATAAATTGATGACCTATCAATGTTTAGAAAAAAATGGGAATATTGCCAACCAGAATATTATGTGAATGAATTCTTCTAAATGATATCATGACCTTGTAAAAAGCAGGGTTGGTGGGTGAAAACATTCTCCTTATTTTGTTTTTCCTCTCTGGAATTGTTGAGGCTTCCTTATATTTGCAGTACTCTGAGACTTTGAAAAGAGCAGTTTTATGCCCTCAATGAGTTTTCTTTTCTTTCCCTTTGTTTCTGGCATGGTAACAAAGGATCCTGGAGAATATAGCTTCTCTCCTCCCAGTCTAGAACCTACACTACAGAGAATAGCTCAAGAATTGGAATTTTTGCCATGGACTGATTTGAATTTGCTTTGTTACCCATTTAAAGGTACGTCCTTGGTTGACCTCTGTTATAGCAGACGTCACTATTTCCTTCCTCCTGAATCATCCCTATTTGCTCTCAATCTGTTTCAATTCTATTATATCTGTATTAACCTAGGGAATATGTTTAGGTTAGTGTTAAAATTTCTAGTCTGTTTTGAAGGGCATACAAGATAAAATATTTGTTATCTTGTATAAATAAAAAATTATAAATAGAAAAATATAAAATAATTTATCTTGTATAAGCAAAAAAAAAAAAAAAAAACTATGAAAAACTAATTTTTGAAGACTAACTCCATAGGGTCAGGAAAATCTTCACAAAGATAGTAACTTTAGGCTTTCAGTCAATATGTGTGCCTCAATAGTTATGATTTTTATCTCAATAGACATTGATTTTAAAATAGTGAGTTTTGAGTTTTGATAGCTCTATATAATTTTTGCCAAGGTAGGCACAAAGAACTCTGAAGCTATCTTTCAAGCTAACAAGTTAGTTTACCGTAGTTTCATGAATACAGGTAGAAGACACTTGGCTCCTAAGTCAGAGGTGAATAGCAACTTATTATTCAAAGCAATATCAATAGCTGAAGGTAATCATTTTCACATTAGTTCTCTTCATGAAAGCCTAGTTCCAATAGAACTGCCTTAAAGAAGAGGACCTTGAGTTTAAGACACCTGAATCTTTTATAACAAGTAGTAAGTATGTTTTGTTATTTATTCCAAGGAAAAATATTACCTTTATTATACTGGAGCATTTTTTGCCCTTTACTCTGGAGAAAAAATACTAATTTTGTTTTCTAAAAATGTTTGTTATACAAACATATTTGAAAGATAGTCTGGAACAAAGGAGAAGTAAGTACCTCATTTGCAAGATGTACAGAAATGCAAAAGAATAAACAGGGGTATCATTAAATCTTAGACTAATAGAGTAAAATTGTTGTTTTATTTTTTAAAGGTTTTATTTTTAAGTAATTTCTATACCCAATATGGGACTCAGACACACAACCCTGAGATCAAGAGTCACATGCTCTACTGACCGAGCCAGCCAGGCTTCCTCAGGATAAAGTTACTTTAAAAGTATTTTAACTATACCCAAAATAAGATTTCTACATGCATTATTCCTGTCAAATTATCATAGTCTCCTCCTGAACTCTTCAGGAGAGGGTGACTCATTATTTTATGAGATAAGTTATTGCATTTTTGGACAGTAAATCTTTATCTAAATCTGCTTTGCAAAGATTCAGTCTCCTATCTGTAACAATACATACATTTTAATTTTTCATTTTTTTATATTTGAATATAGTTGACACACTGTGCTACATTAGTTTCAGGTATACAACGTAGTGATTCAAGAGGTTTAAATATCATATAATATTTGCATTTTTTAAGCAGCTATACTGTAGTTTTAGCTCATAAGAAGCTTGTAGTCATCTATATTCTTAAGTGTTTTTTGTTAAGATCCATTGCAGTTGATTTTCTAAACAGCATCTTCTCCATTCTTTTTATATGAAGTTTCTTTTTCGAAGACACATATAGGATTTGATGTTAATCCTATTTATTTCAACTCAGAAGGTCAATTTGATGATCACTACTCTAATCCTATGAAGAAAAATAGCATCTTTCCACTTGGATTCATCAAGAGACCTTGTTAGTTACTATAAGAATTTCACCAAGTGTTCATGGAAGCCACACACAGAAATTTCCAGATTGTCAAAGAGGATTCTTGGCTACAAAAATAAAATAAAAGTACAGAGTCCTTTCTTGATTGTGGGCATTATTTTACTTGATAAAAATGAACACTTGACTTGGAATATATCTGTTTTCTTCTAAACTCTGTTGGCAAATAATTTCATTTAAAATGTGTCATGAATATCAGTCATGTTTCATTTACACTTATAAGCACTTTTCTCATAGAAAAAAAATATATCATGCCCTAACTAAAATGCAAGCTTAACAAGGCAATCTTTGCTTAAATTAAAAGAAAAAAATCAAAGAGACTATTTATAACTTTCCTACCAGATTCAGTTAAATTATTTTATTTCACAACTTTAGTTATATTTTTCAAAATATTTAACTGTTAATAGTTCATTTTTTAAATCTAAGTGATGACTTTTAAATCCTTATTAATTACTTGAAACATTTTTTAATCCTCTCTTCCGACTTAGTTGGTTAGTAATTGGAAAGAATGGTAAGATGAAATACAATTACTACCCTTAAATTTCAAAATAGCTTAGAATTCAAAATTTTTATTTTGGTATCTCCCATGCATAGTGGTGGTGGTGATGTTGATGAATTGTTTTAAATACATACTGAGACATGAATCTACACTATCTTCAGAAAGCCCATGACATTAAGATAAAGCAGCGTCATTCTTTAGTGTTTGAGATGTCAGCGTGACTGGGCCACAGTGTGTCTAGATGATCAGCCACCCATTACCTGAGTATTCCTGTGATGGTATTTTTGGATGAGATTCACAGTTGGATGGTAGATGGAGTAAAGCAGATTGTCCACTCCAATATGGGCAAGCCTCATTCAGTTCCTTGATGGCTTGAACAGAACAAAAGGCTGAACCTTTGATGAGAAAGGGACTCCTCCTGCTGGGCTGCCTTCAAGTAGAATATTAGCATTTTCTCAACTTCATATTCAGACTGATATATTGGTTTTCTTGGCTCTAGAGCCTACTGTTGGCTCTCCTGGGACTCCAACTTGATGAATCACCAAGGCTCAGGACTTGCCTTCCTTCATAATTGTATAAGCCAATTGCTTATAATAATAAGTCTCTGCTCTGGATAACCCTGATTAATACTGTATCTTTGTGAATTCCCTGATAGAATGTTATTGAATATTATCTATAAATATAATCTATAATTTTATTGAAGGATCTGCCTGGTCTTGCTCTCCTTCTTAATATAAATAGACTGTAATAGAGTATTATAAAACTAATGGTATGTAAGTAGAATACAATATGAGATAAATTATTATAGCACCAACAGATTATAAATTATTATAGCACCAATAGATTGTAAATCCCTCAAGTATGTTTAAGCGTTTCCCAAAAATGACTTTTTTTTCCTTCCTGAGCAGACAACCAGATTACATTTCCTAGTCTCCTTGGAGTTATGTGTAGCTATGTGAGGGAGTTCTTTTTTTTTTTTTTTTTTTTAAGATTTCATTTATTTATTTGACAGAGAGAGACACAGTGAAAGAGGGAACACAAGGAGAGCAAATGGGAGAGGGAGAAACAGGCTTCCCGCCAAGCAGGCAGCCTGATGCGGGGCTCAATCCCAGGACCCTGGGATCATGACCTGAGCCGAGGGCAGATGCTTAACGACTGAGCCACCCAGGCACCCCATGTGATAGAGTTCTGATCAAGGAATTGTGAAATGGAAATAATATGTGCCACTTTCAGGCCCGTCTCATACAAACTTCCTACCTGAACTCCTTACCATCTCTCCTTCCAGGAGACTAAGATGGAGTCTACCAATAAGATAAGCACATGAGGGAGTGAGGAACCCTCAATCAGACCATGTGATTCAGAGTACCCATGGAGCAGAACTACCTCTTCCGCTGCCCGCTGCCCTTTGCCTTGTGCTCCTGCTGACCAGCAATACCTAATTTGGAGTGTTATATGAATGCAGAATAAACTTCAGTGGAGTCTGAACTAGATACATGCAGTTTGCTGTCGTTGCTGCTGCCATAACTAGTCTCCTGGCTAGGAGTCAATGAAATTTGGCCTTTTACGGAAGAACCAATAGAATCCATCATGCAGTATTACTTTGCAAAGCTTAACATTCAGATTTCAATATAGAATATAAAATGAAAATGAAAAATTGTTTTTTTTACATATTTGCTGTTCAATATGTACAAAGTTTTGTGCTAAATATGGTATCTGCTGGAGAACCTAATTGCTGCCTTCAAGATACCACCCTCAAGAACAAAGAGCACTGTCCATATATGTTTCCTCTACATAATTCAAGAAGCTGTTACCCGTGGAAGGTAACTTATTAGTAGTAGTTTGGGACCACTGAATGAAGACCCGCAGGCAGGAATCAATAGGAAATCTACAGTAAATGCTATGGTAGTTCAAAGAGGAGAGATTGCCTTTGAATGGTTGTTCAGGGAGAAGAGATTGACTTTGAATGGGCAGTAAAAAAAAAGGGGGGGGTCAAAAAGAAGAATGTAAGATTTGGCTGACTCCAATAGATTGATAGACAGATACGTACATACATACATACATAGGTACACATATATAGAGAGTTAGTTACACGGATATAGCAAGGCCCACACAACTAGAGAGGCATGGAAGAATACCAGTTTGGAGAGTGGTAAAAAGTACAAATAAGAGTGAACATAGCAACACTGAAACAACATCCTGATCAGACTTATAGGTTCCTATAGAAGAACTAGATGAACAGTCCCTAGAAACTACGATGAACCTATGCTTAGTGCTAGTCAGATGTCAGCGGAGTAGTTCATGTTGTTTGCTAAGGATTTTAGCATTTGTTATATAGGTAATAATAATAGGTAATATATAAGTAATTGGTAATTGGTATAGGAAGCCATAATCTAGATATATAAAAAAATTTAGATAATTATTCCAAAATGTCCATTTTGAATTAAAAGTTTAGGGGGAAAAATGAAATTTTCTTCCTTGAATCTTCTGAAGGTGGCAGGGGAGAGGAGCATTTCATTTTGACAAATCATCATCAAGGAGTATTCCATAGACAAGTTTGAAATTCAGTGGAATAAAAATCTCAGAATTTGATGTTCAAGTGCTTTCATGAAGAAGTAGAATGGGGCCCTAATCATTTCCAAACATTTAGAAGCATACTCTACTGATTCTTTTTATGCTTTCAGTACACTAAAAAACAACTTTGCTTTTTTTTTTTAAGGGCCTTTAGAAGAACATTATGTTTCTTTTAACCTGTCAGATATATCTTTTTGTTTAGGTCACTGCTCTGGACTGTATTGCAAAAAGCTGTTCATAACAGTGGCAAATTGATAAGAGCGTTGTTATGACTTTCCACCTTGATACATTTCTCCTGTATGAGTTTATCCATCAGAATGTTCAATCTCATTCAAAAGCTATCAGTTTCACTATCTCAAATAATTAGTGCTACTGGGGCATCTGGGTGATTTAGTCATTAAGCATCTGCCTTTGGCTCAGGTCATGATCCTGGAGTCCCTGCTTAGCAGAGAGCCTGCTTCTCCCTCTCTCACTCCCCCTGCTCGTGTTCCCTCTCTCGCTGTGTCTCTTTCTGTCAAATAAATAAATAACATCTTTAAAAAACAAAGAAAAAATAATAATTAGTACTACTATCCCTAGAATATTAAAGACATAATAAATAATAATAATGTTAATATTGGCAACTTAATTTTTTTCTAAGTATTTTCAAGGTAACATTGTTTTACCCAGATACAATTCAACCTGATTCTTGAAGGCAAAAATCAACAACCTATGAAAGATAGAGTAAAATACTGCTGGAATGTGAACTGAAACCACACTGAATTCATGTGCAGTAGGTATCATTGTTGCGGTGGAGAATGTACATCACTGACAGGTGAGAGGAGTGAAGAAGTTTTGAGGTTTCTGATTATAGTAAAAAAAGAAAAAAATATCTCTCTTTCTCTCCAAATCTTTCATAAAAGGAATTAAGGTACTACAGAAATAGTCTTACTTTCAAACTGAGTTATGAGAACAAACCCAAAATGACTTTGTAATGATATCAAGCAAAAGTGAACTATACAAGAGAAGTGGGAAGTCTCAGACAGGTTTAAAAGTTCAAGCCCGAGCCCACTTACAAAGTGAGCAGGCACTTTAAAAAAATACTCACAATTTTTGTGGATGGGATTTTTGTGCCACTGTCAAAAGAAAAAATAAAAAAAAAAAAAGAAAGAAAGAAAATCAAGCAGGATCTTCTTTAAAAAGATATGTAGCCGTCTTGATGTGAACTTTGTGGGAGGTTTTCAACTGCGTTCCACTTGTCATTCTTAAGGGAGAGTTTGTACAACATGACCCATTAAGAATGGCATAAGAAAAGTACTTACCTTCAGTTAATAAAATGTTGGGCTATTTGGCTCCTAGAAAATTGGGAAGCTCAGACTATATGCAAAGTAAAAGATTCCGATGGATTGTAGCAAGTAGTAGCAGAGATTCAATAGATGGCACTCTTGCCCCTGCTTTGAGCTCATTCCTCAAGATGGCTCAGATTTCCAGGCCTTCAGCTTGGTATGCTGGGTACTCTTCCTACCTCTTTAGCCTGTATCTTCAATCACTCAACTATATTTAACTTAGTGATTCAACCACAGAAAACTAACAACTTATGAAAATCTTAATATGTCATTCTCTCTTGGGTCCTTAGTCCTTTTTAAAATATGTTCTCTCAGACTGGGAATGCCCTCCTTTCTCTGTCTAATCCTTTCTCATCACTTTGAGCATCATTTCTACTGCTGAGCCTTCTTCTAGAATTCCCCCACATCACTGAGTGTCCGGCTTATGCTTTTTCTTGCTCCTCCCATAAAATTAGGCATGTATCTGAGGTCTCATCTGTAAATACTATATGTGCTATTAATTGTGTCTTTCTCTACTATGAGAAAATGAGCTTTTTAAGAAGGGGCCATTGTCTTCCTAATATCTGTCACATAATCAACACTGTATAAATAAATATTTGTTGAATAAGTGAATTTAAGTATCAGTATCAGTATCTTTTCCAACCTCATTTAAATATTACTCACACCATATAAAGAAATAGATCTTGTTTTTTCTACATGTCCATTCCTATCTCCATTGTGTTTGCTTGTTTACTTTTCTTTTTTTTTTTTTTTAAGATTTTTACTTATTTATTTGACAGAGAGAGACAGCAAGAGAGAGAACACAGAACACAAGTGGGGGCATGGGAGAAGGAGAAGCAGTCTCCCCATTGAGCAAGGAATCTGATGTGGGACTCGATCCCAGGACCCTGTGATCATGACCTGAGCCAAAAGCAGACACTTAACAATTGAGCCACCCAGGTGCCCCTGCTTGTTTACCTTTAAAGTCTGTTTGGTTTCGTGTTTTTTCCACCTTTCGTTTGTTATTTTGCTGCCATTTAATTTAAAATTCCTGGTAAGTTTGATTATATAGTTTGTTAGGAGTTAGTTTCTTAACCATTCTTTTAAAGATTTTATTTATCTATTTATTTGAGATAAGGAGAAAGAGTGAACACAAGAGCATAAGCGAGGGTGGGCAGAGATCTAAGAGAGGGAGAGGGAGAGAATCTCAAGCAGACTCCACATTGAGAATGGAGCCCAATGTGGTACTCGATCTTGTGATCCTGAGATCATGACCTGAGCCAAAACCAAGACCAATATCACCCAGGTGCTCCTTAAATGTTCTTTTATTTATTTATTTATTTATTTATTTAGATCTTATTTATTTATTTGACAGAGAGAAACACAGCTAGAGAGGGAACACAAACAAGGAGAGTGAGAGAGGGAGAAGCAAGCTTCCCACAGAGCAGGAAGCCCGATGTGGGGCTGGATCCCAGGATTCAGGGATCATGACCTGAGCTGAAGGCAGATATTTAACGATGAGCCAACCAGGCTCTTTCTTCACTAAATAAGTACCCCAGGCCTAAATTTCTTTGTTGTCAATCATCACAAAATTTTTTTTTGTCTAAAAATATAAAATATGTCTGTTTTTGTCCCTTTGAGTCTCATATTTCTATGACCTCCCATACATACAAAATTAAAATTTAATTTTTCTCCTATTAACCAGTCTTGTGTCAGTTTAATTATTAGATCATCCAAAGAACCTAGAAGGGAAGTGAGGAAAATTTTCCTCCCCTACAATTATTGTGAGGGAAACTTTTTGTTAAGTAACTAGGGAAAAACTTGAATAAGATACTCTCAGGCTCTGTCCTTATAGCAGAGTGACAGTCTTACAGAAAACATTTTTTAACCTTGCACTGCAGAGAGTCTAGTTTCTCATCAAAGAATGGGGACCATAAAGCTGATCTTACTGGGAAAAATAAATAGGATGAGGTCTATGAAATCTCACAACATAATGCATGACAAGTTCAAAGCGTTTAATGAGTGATTGTTTCTCTGATTTCAACTAAAGACAATATGAAGTAACAGGATAATCCTCTTCTGTGGAGTTGTCCAAAATATTCTTGGTTCTTCAGTGATGCACTATATTAAATGTATATGTAAATCAATTATAATTTAAGTGAAAGTACTCTGAGCAAGTGATCCAAAGACTGGTTGCAAAATCTAATTTTATTATTTAATTTCTGGTAACTTTAGATAGCTTAGCTGTCTTCTCTATTATTATTCAAGTTTTTTGTACTAACATCTGCCTAAAAGTCGGATAACTGGTTTTAAGCAATGATGTTTAATGAGAGACTTGTGTAGATTGCATGATTATGCCAGGGACTTTTGAATAACTTCAGTAAAATGCTCCCTCATCTTTGGTTGTCTTGTCTGTACGACAGGGACAAAATTATTTGCCTAACAGTGTAGATAAAAGAAACATGTACAATATATGCATAGTGTTTTCATATATATAATACTCAAGAATATTATGTACTTATTATTACTACTCTGATTCAGTACTATCTTCATGGGAATAAGTATGAATTTACTTTGAAAAACCTAAAGTAAAAATATATATAAGACAAGCATGGGAGCACAAGGAGCTTCTTGGACTCTTAATGAAAATTGGTGAACATTTATATGTACATGCAAGAGATGAATAGATACACTGGATATATAGTTTAAATTCTGCTGTCTAGTTTACCAGACAGAAACAGGAAAAGGAACAGTTGGGAAGAACTCTCATGGGGTCAGAACAAATTCCAAACAATGTCCTTGGGAAAAATCACAAATTTGATTGAATTAGTCTATGCAGCAGTGTATGGTCCAGGATACTGTAGAAAACAATAGAGCAGCACTCCAACAATTAGAGTTTAACAACTGGGAATGCCCAAACCATTCTAACCCCAAGTGAGCATACCAAAGAACATGACTGACAATGAGCAACATCAAAGGCTTGACACTGTGTTTGTAGAGATGTAGACTGAAATAAACATTTAATGAGCAAATACTATTAGTAAGTACTTGGGAGGAGAACCACAGTTGCTAAAACATATTTTTCTAAAATGCCCAGTTTCCAGTAATCAAATGGGTCAAAGAAGAAATCAAAAGGGAAGTTAGAAAACAGTTTGAAATGACTGGAAATGAAAACACAGCATACCAAATTTTGAGGATGTTGCTAAGGCAGTGCTACCTGAGAGAAATTTATGTTCAATGTCCATATGATAAAGAAGAAATATCTCAACCTAACCCTCTACCTTAGAGGGGAAAAAAGCCAACTAAAATGAATGAATTAGATATAAGCAAATAATAAAAATTAGAGCAGAAATTAATGAAATGAAAATTATAAAAAACAAAGAAAATAAATGAAACCAAGAGCTGATTCTTTGAAGAGTTCAGTACAACTGAAAAAGCTTTAGTCAAAAAAGCCAAGAGAAAAGAGAAACAACTCAAATGACCAAAATCAGAAATGAAAAAAGGGACTTACTATCAACTTTGCAGAAATAAATCAAAATGAATAAAAAATTATCCAAAAAGTAAGGCCCAGGCTCCAAGGGCTTTATAGGTGAATTTTACCAAACATTTGAAAAACAATTAATGTCATTTCTTCTCAATAGAATAAGAGGAAACTCTGGCCAAATCATCCTGTGAGTTCAGTATTATCCTGATGAAAATCCAGATAATAATGTCACAAGAAAAGAAAGCTACAGACTAACACTTACCAATATGGACACAAACATCCTAAACAAAATTCTAACACACTGAAGCCAGCAATATACATATTTTTAAGATTTTATTTATTTATTTGACAGAGAGGGAGAGAGAACAGCAGGTCGAACAGCAGAGGGAGAGGGAGAAGCAGGCTATCTGCTGAGCAGAGAGCTCATGACCTGAGCCAAAGGTAGATGCTTAACCAGCAATATATTTTCAAGTTATACGCCATAACCAAGTGGAATCCCAGTATTGGAAGTTTTACCTAATATCACAAAATGAGTTAACATACCTTCATAACAGAAAAATAACAGAATAACACATACACAAACACATACAAACATAATCTCTAAAGATGGGGGAAATTGTAAAAATCAATACCATTTCTTGATAAAAAACACTCACTGAAATATGTATACAAAGGAATTTCAATTTGATAAAAGGCATCTCTGAAAAACCCACAATGCACATCATACATTATGATGAAAAACTGGATGGTTTCCCTCTGAGATCAGGAGAAAGGTAAAAGTAGCCACTGTTGCCAATTCTATTCCTCCTTGTACTGGCGGCTTTATGCGGGCAGTTAGGCAAGAAAAAGAAATAGAAGGCATCTAGAGTAGAAAGAATACTACTATGCTTGACTATAGGGCCTTTCAAGAGGTGATTAAGTATAAGTGAGGCCTTTGGGATGAGGCCTAATTCAAGTCCTTAGAAGAAAGAATTTGGACACATAGGGAGACACCAGAGACTCATTTAGAATTATCACTGGGATATAAACAACCAGAAAATTCCCCTGTCCCCCAGCTTATAAACTTAGATGGTCTTGATGTAGTAAGAGTGTGAAATAGAAACAGGCAGGTCTTTTGTAAAATAATCATTTCTCTCTCTCTCTCTCTCTCTCTCTCTCTCTCTCTCTCTCTCTCTCTCTCTTCTTAGTTACTAAATATGATTGGCAGAGCTTGCTTTGAATAGGGTACTGGCAATGTGAATTCAGCTGCTGTTCAGAATTGATTTCATCTCTATTTTTCCAGTGGAGTGCAGTTCTTTTTGAAAAAGAAGGTTGCTTTTTATTTTGCTCTCTCTTTATTATGATTGCTGTCTGCCCCTGTTCCTTTTTATTTTTTGAAGTGAGAGTGTAGCTGGCCAAAGCTTTAGAGCCAAACGTCCTCTTGTTTCTTCCTTTGCTGTCTCCATTCTGTAAGCTGCAGTGGAGCTTCTTATAAAAGGAAAGAGCAATAGGAAGCAGCTGCAGTGCTAGCCTGTGCCTCCCGTGCTTAAATAGCTGTTTTATGTTCCTTTGGAAACAAATATTACTTTATACATCATTTCTCAGAAGCGCAGATGAATCCTCACTTTTCCCCTTTTCCTAGACAGTCAATGTCTGGATTGAACCTAATCCTTAAAGATGATATTTATGTAACTGAACATGTACATTTACCTCTTTGAAAAGCTTCAGGCAAATGTGTGCTGTGTCTTTGTTTTACAGCATCTCTTGAGGAAATGAACAAATAGAGTAAATGAGTAATATACTAATTTCTAAACTAACCTCCAAGAACCAAAAGAGCCTCTGTGAATTCAGTAGTATTTTAATGGTTTGGATAATGCATTCATTACAACATTTACATACAAATTAAAATATATATATATATATATATATATGAGACATCTATAGATGTAGGCTATGGATAGACTTGTATAGTGCTCACCCAGTTCATAGTATTCTCCAAACAATTCTGTCCCTCTTAACCCCCACTTCTTGAGAACCATTTGCTCCTCTGGGCCCTTTGATAATAGGACATTACTAAGGTGTATTCAATGTCATCTAACGGGTGTTTTACCCGCTGCCATTTTGGACTGATATATCTAAATGGCTCTGCTGTGCAGAGTTTCTGAGCACTTCTATTTGCCCACAATATAAAGAAGCTGTGGAATCCGGACTGACCCCTTTTACTCTCCTGTCTCCTCTCATACACAGTGTATGAGAGCACAGAAGGACAGCTGTTTCTTGGTGTCAAATGCAAGTTGAGCCTTATATATATCAGTGTTGGCTTCGCCGTGATGCCATGTCCCATTGGGTTAGGGTTGTCAGATTAAATCGATGAAAAGAAAGGACATCAGCTTAAATTCGAATTTCATGATAAGTAAAAACTTTTTTTTTTTTATTATAGGTATGTGCCATGCAATATTTGAAATACACCTGTATCTGGTTTGAGATTCTTTCTTAGAGTTGGCAGCAAGGATTGCTGAGAACTTGGGGACATAATTCACAGTCTGGAAAAAGAGATAATTCCAGTATCAAGTCATTCTCCAAACAGAGACAGATAAAAATATCAGAGGTGTGTGTGTGTGTGTGTGTGTGTGTGTGTGTGTGTAATCCTTTTAATGTGCTGTTGAGTTGTGTTTGATAGTAGTCTTTTATTTTTGAGTATAGTTGACATACATTACATTAGTTTCAGGTGTACAACATAGTGATGTTTATATCTTATATTCTGCTCATCACAGACACAGTTACACTGGTTTTAGTCTATTCTTTAGGAGAATGTCACTAGTTCCCAGTCTACACTCAAGGTGAGGGATTGCATAAGGGCATGACTTCAAGGAGATGGAGATGATTAGGGATTATTTTAGAGGCTGCCAACCACTATAAGGTACTCCCTATTAGCTTTCCAATATGTTCGAATTCTTTTATGTTCTAACCAACAACGTATGAGGGTTCTAGTTGCTCTGCATATTTGCACATACATGTCTTTGCTAATATTTGGTATCATTTTTTTAAAAAATTAGCCATTACAGTAATTATGAAATACCATCTTATGGTTTTATTTACATTTCTGCAATGACTAATAATGTGTGCACCTTTTTCTGTACTTAAGGGCAATTGGTATTTCTTACCTTAGGAATTTCTCTCTTTCTTTTTTCTAATAGGGTATTTAATTTTTACATTGATTTCTTAGAGTTTTAGTGTATTTATGTATTCTGAAATAAGTGCTTTGTCAGAATATATGCCATGATTGGGGCGCCTGGGTGGCTCAGTTGGTTAAGCAACTGCCCGGAGACCGGGGATCGAGCCCCGCATTGGGTTCCCTGCTCTGCGGGAAGCCTGCTTCTCCCTCTCTCACTCCCCTTGCTTGCTGTGTTTCTCTCTTGTCAAATCAATAAATAAAATCTTAAAAAAACAAAAGAATATATGCCATGATTAATTTCTTTCCAGTTATGGCTTGTTTTTTTAATATTCTTTTTTTTAAGATTTTATTTATTGATTTGACAGAGAGAGAGATCACAAGTAAGCAGAGAGGCAGGCATAGAGAGCAGAGGAAGCAGGCTCCCTGTAGAGCAGAGAGCCCGACGTGGGTCTAGATCCCAGGACCCTGAGATCATGACCTGAGCCGAAGGCAGAGGCCTTAACCCACTGAGCCACCCAGGCGCCCTTAGTGGTTTTGTTTTGTTTTGTTTTGTTTTTTGATGAATCAAATGGTTATTTTGACAAAATTTATTTTTAAATATTTTTTATTATTAGTTTAGTGATTCTTGTATCTTAAGTACTATTTGCAAACCCAAATTTGCAAAGTCCCCTTTATTTTACTTTAGAAACTTTGCAGTTTTAGCTTTTATGTATATATTCCATCTTCTTCATATAAATTTCTGTAATTAATATGAGTAGTGGATCAAATTTTATTTTGTGAATAAACTTATTCAGTTGATTCAGCACCATTTGTTGAAAGATTTTCTTTTCCTTTGATACCTTTGTCAAAATTCATTTATCTTTATAAATATGGTTTTATTTCTGGACTCTCTATTCTGCTCTACAGATCTTTATGTCTCTACTTATGCCAATACCATACTCTTCTAATTACAGAAATTTGTTATCATGTAGCTGAAATCCTCAACTTTGATCTTCTCTTTAAAAATTGTATTGACTATTTTAGATCTTATTATTTTTCAGTACAGATTTTAGAATCAACTTGACAATTTCAACCAGAAAAAGAAACAAAAAAACTTGAGATATGGATTAAGATTGTATTGCTTCTGTTTATCAGCTTACTAATGAATAATGTCTGGAAAATATTGAATCCTCCAGTTCATAAACATAATATATCTATCCATTTACTTAGGCCTTTAATTCTTATTGGCATTATTTTGAAATTTCCAATGTGCTGATCTTACACAATTTTTTGTTAAAGGTTTGATATTTTACCTGTCATTCTTATTTTAGAAATCTTACCTTTTAATTGTTCATTGATAGTATGTAAGTACATAATAGAACTTTGTATATAGAATGAATTCTGATACTTCACTAAATTTAAGTTCTGAATTTCTTTAAGTTCTAACAATTGTTCAGGGGTTTGTTATTGTTTCGTTTTGTTTTCACCTGCACAATTGTGTCAATAGAAAATAAGATAATTTTGCTTCTTCTTTCCAAATTTTTGATTATCTCTTGCTTTATTGAACTGGGTAAGACACGCTGTATAATGTTGAATAAAAAATGCTCAGAGCTGGGGTGCCTAGGTGGCTCAGTTGGTTAGGCAACTGCCTTCGGCTCAGGTCATGGTCCCAGAGCCCCGGGATGGAGTCCCACATCGGGCTCCCTGCTCTGCGGGAAGCCTGCTTCTCCCTCTCTCACTCCCCCTGCTTGTGTTCCCTCTCTGGCTGTGTTTCTCTCTGTCAAATAAATAAAATCTTAAAAAAAAAATGCTCAGAGCTGTCATGCTTTCTTTGCCCTTAAATCTTAATAGGAAATTGTTTAATATTTTGCCATTAACATAATGCTAACTGAAGACTTTTTTGCAGATGTCCTTTATCAAGTAGTGGATATCCCCTTTCATTTTTAGTTTGTCAAGACTTTTTATCATTAATATTGAATTGTGACAAATGCTTTTTCTGTGGCTATTGACATGATTATATGGATTGTTTTATTCTGTTAATGTGACTAATTTTATTAGTTGATTTTCAAATGTTAATTCAAATGCATTCTTGAGATAAACTCTGCTTATTTATGATTATTATTTTTTGCATATTATAGTGTTTAACTTACCAGCGTTTGATTATAAATTGTTGTGCTTTTGTTTCTGAAGGATATTGGTTTCTAATATCCCCTTTTTGTAAGGTTGCCTTGTAAGGTATACTTTTAGGATTATATTGTCAGAGTTATTCTGTCCTAATAAAATGAGCTCTGAAGGGTTCTCCCTTTTAAAAAAAAATATTTGTCTAAGACTGATATTATTTATCATAGTAAGTGATAGAATTCACTTGTGAAATCATGCAGTCCTATAATTTTCTTTAAGGGAGTGTTTTTAATTATAAATTCAATTTCTTCAGCAAATATGAGATACCTCGTTTTTCTATGTTTTATTGTTTAATTTTTAATTCATTTTGTTTTTAGATCTTTGCCAATTTTATATAACTTGTTGAATTTATTGGCGTAAAATATTTATGTTATTTGTTATTCTATTTGTGGTATCTACAGGACTTCTAGGAATACACTTTTTTACTACCATTATTTTTAGAGTACAGCTGTAGGTCTAAATAAACCTAATATAGGGGTGCCTGGGTGGCTCAGTCAATAAGCATCCAACTTTTGATTTCAGCTCAAGTCATGATTTCAGGATCATGAGATCACACCCTATGTTAAGCTCCACACTCAGCATGGAGTCAGCTTGTCCCTGAACCTCTCTCTCTGATCCTCACCCTGCTCGTGCTCTGCCTCTCTGTCTCTTTTACTCTCACTGTCTAAAATAATTAAATATTTTTTTAAAAAATAAACCTAACCTCAGTTCAAATACTGATTTTATTGATTGTTGAAGGCTTTAGATAAAACAGCAAGGCTTAGTAGCCTCATCTATAAAATGATAATAATACCTAGATATTAAGGTAAATAAAAATTTTAAATAAAGTATATATGAAAGTATAGTTTAATGTCCTGTTTGCCTTTATGAAACTCTATTGGATTTATACTGCATGGTGGACAGATTGTAAAATGGTCTTCTATTTTTCATGTGTCCTGGTATTTCCACCTGGAATAATCCTGAGTATGGGCAAGACTCATAAGTTGTGTCTATTAAGTAAAAATGGCAAATGTGATAGGTGTCACTTCTGTGATTAGGCTATATAAAATTATGACTTCTGTCTTCCCAGCAGTATCTTTCTTTCACTGAAATAAACCGCTATATTATGAATTTCCTTAAGGAGAAACCTGTATGGCAATAAACTGTGTAAGAGCCAGCCCTTGGCCAATAAGAACCTGAAGCCCCCAGTCCTCTAGCCTGTGAGAAACTAACTTCATCCAATAGCCACCTCATCTTGCAAGTGGATCCTTTCCCACCAAAGCTTTGAGGAGACACTGCAACTGTCCTGTGGCATGACATTTCAGATTAGACCCTGAGGCAAAGCACCAAGAAGAACCTTGTCCAGATTCCTTACCCAGCAGATTGATTTGTTACTCCAAATGAGTCACCTAGAAAGGTCGAGTTCATGGGTCAACTGATATGTCAAAGGGTATGTCAGAATTTTGCTCTTCTATTTGAAAAGAAAATTGTTAGCAAGTGAAGAAGAGTGGCATGAAGGAGAGGATAACATCCTGCCATTAGGAGTCAGTATTTTGTGGTAGTAAGAGCAAAATCTTTTGGAAGCTTGCACTCTAGTTCTTCACAAAGCTGATATATTTTAATTTCAGAAAAAGCTGAAAATGGCATTAGGGAATTATGATGGCTGGGGGAGATGAGAACTTTGTCAATACTTACACCTTGAGCAGTGAGAAATTTAAGAAATGAGAGAAACTTAAGTCTCAAAATTAAACATGATATAAGCATATGGATAATTAGAACTCAACTAGAAGGCAAGTAAAGAGAGAAAAGGTGACAATTAAAAGCAGCCTTATGGTAACTTATTAATAGGTTCTTTATAAAAAGAGATTTAAAATCATTTCCTTTGGATTCCAATGACAATATTATCTATATCTAGAACTACCATTCATTGAGTACCAATCCTGGGCCAGCTCTTTGCACATTTCACTGATCCTCACAAATGTTTGAGATAGATTTTTATGTTCCTATTTTTTTTAAGACTTTATTGATTTATTTGACACAGAGAGAGTGAGAGAGAGTGCACAAGCAGGGAGAGTGGCAGACAGAGGGAGAGGGAGAAGCAGGCTCCCGGCTGAGAAAGGAGCCCAATGTGGGGTTTGACCTCAGGATCCTCAGATCATGACCTGAGCTGAAGGCAGATATTTAATCGATTGATCCATCCAGGTGCCCCATTTTATATTCTTATTTTTAAAATGAGAAAACTGAGACTCAAAGCATTTTAATGATTTTCCAAGGACTACAGAGTGGCCACGTGGCACACTCACTCAAGGCATACCCCTGTTTCTTTATTTTGTGCCCTATAGAAACTAAAAGCTTACTGAATTTTAGCTTGCACAGAACTTTAGTGGATATCATCCTATTCACCTTGGCTATGCCTAGTCTTTAGAAACATTAGAAGATGTTTCCAATCTCGGCAAATATTAGTGTTTAAGCTGTTAATGCTTGTCTATGATGACAGCTATCATTTCATATCTTTCTGAATAGACTGAGACAAAGCAAACAATTTACATGTCATGGTTCTGGTCTATGTTTGATATACTGGATGTTTCCAAGAAGAATTATGAAAAAATAAGGGAAACTTATCACTGAGTTACAATCAGGAATGTTACCCTGATTAGAATATTGATGTACCACAGAATGCACTGATTATATGTTTCCTCTTTTATAGAAGGGTTTACTAACATTCTCTGTGATGTTTAAGTGCTGATGCACCTGTTCAAAGAAGCTTAAAATACTCTGATTCTATTCGAAGTAATCTACTCTTATTTCTTAACTTGCTTTTGCATGTAAGCAACTTTAGATTTTAGTGATTTTAAAAAAGTCATCTAGAAGATTTATAGTTTTCCACTTTATATTTAAGTCTATGATACATTTTGAATTGAATTTGTATTAAATGTGAAGTTTAGATGAAGGTTTCTCTTTTCTTTTCTTTTCTTTTCTTTTCTCTTTTCTTTTCTTTTCTTTTCTTTTCTTTTCTTTTTCTGTCAATGAACATCCAATTGATACAGCCATCTATTGAAAAAGCCATTCCAGGGGTGCCTGGCTGGTTCAGTTGGTTAAGTGGCTAACTCAGATCATGATCTCAGGATCTTGGGATCAAGCCCACACTGGGCTCCCTGCTCAGTGGGGAGACTGCTCCTCCCTTTCCCTCTGCCTGCTCTTCTCCCTGCTTATGCTCACTCTCTCTCTCCGTCAAATAAATAAAATATTGAAAGAAAGAAAGAAAGAAAGAAAGAAAGAAAGAAAGAAAGAAAGAAAGAAGAAAGAAAGAAAGAAAAGGAAAGAAAAAAAAAGCCATTCCTCATTCATTTAAATGAATTTGTCAAAAATTAATTGGGCATATTTCTGCAGATCCATTTCTGGATTTTGTAGTCTATTCTATTGATCTAAGTGTCTATACATTCACTGGTACCACAGTATTTTGATTACTGTTGCTATATAGTAAATATTTCTATTGGAAGGAATGACTTCTAATGCTTGACTCTTTTTCAGAATCGTTTTGGTTATGCTTAGATATTTTATTTTCTATATACATTTTAGAATAAAATTTCCTAAGCTTTTCTGTGTTGACAATAATATCAGCTGCAAATAGAGGTAATATTATTCCATTTTTAAAAATTTGTATTCATTTCATTTCTTTTTTCTTGACTTACTGCAGTGGCTAGGATTTCCAGTTCTATGTTAACTAACAGTTGTATGAAAAGAATCCTTGCCTTTTCCCTGATATTAAAGGTCTTTCACCATTAAGTATGATTTTATCTGTAAGTATCCCATAGATACTCTTTATAAGAGTGAGGAATGTAGGAAAAATCTCCAGTGTCTTTCCTTGGGCTTGACATCAAAGCATAATCCATAAAAGTAAAAAATTTATAAATTTGACTTCTTCAAAAATAAAAACTTTTTGGGGCGCCTGAGTGGCTCAGTTGGTTAAGCGACTGCCTTCGGCTCAGGTCATGATCCCAGAGACCCGGGATCAAGCCCTGCTCGGCGGGAAGCCTGCTTCTCCCTCTCTCAGTCCACCTGCTTGTGTTCCCTCTCTCGCTGTGTTTCTCTCTGTCAAATAAATAAAATCTTAAAAAAAAAAAGAAATGTTTAAAAATAAAAACTTTCATCTGTGAAAATCTTATATTGAAAGGATACATCTGTCTTTATACAGATTTGTGTAAATATATTACAAAACAGACTCAACAAAGGGCTTGTTTCTAGAATATATAAAGCACTCTGAAAACTCCCCAGTAGAAGAACATTAATCCAATTTTAATATGGGCAAAAGACATGTACAGCTATTTCATCTAAGAGAATAGACAGATGGGAAATAAACATAAGAAAAGGTGTTTAACATCATTATTCACTATACAAATATAAATTAAAACCACAATTAGATATTACTACACACATATTAGAATGGGTAAAATAAAAGTTTTGGTAACACTGAATCCTAGCAAAAATGTGGAAGCATTAACTCACTCATTTGTTGCTGGTGTGAGAATATAAAATGGTACAGCAACTTCAAAAAATAGCTTGGAAGTTAATTCTAAAACTAAAAATAATCTTGCAACATGACACAAAACTATACTCGGGCATTTTTATTCCAGAGAAATTATTTTCATGTAAGACTTATTTTCATGCAAGAACTTATACATGAATATATATAGCAGCTTTTTCATTATAGCCCTAACCTAGAAATACTCAGATGTCCTTCAGTGGGAGAATGAGTAAATAAACTTTGTTACATCCATACCATGAGCTACTACTCAGCAATATTAAGTGCCAAACTATTGATATATGCAACAATTTAGACTAATTTTAAAGAAATCATGCTGAATTAAAAAAACACCCTATTTTAAAAGATACATTCAGCATGGTTCCATGCTTATAATACTCATTAAATAACAATTAAAATGATGGAGAAGACCTTGGTTGCTAAGGTTAAGGATAGGAGTTAGTGATGACTGTGTCTGAATGAGGTAATAGAATTCTGTGGTATTATGTATATACAGTTGAAAATCTTCATTTTGGTGGTAGTTATACAAGAACACTCTCATGTTAAAATTTCATAGAGCTATACAAATACATAAACAAACACATATGAGTGCATGTATAATTAACAGATCTTGAATAAATTCCATGGATTTTACCAGAGCCAATCTTTTTTGTTTTTGATTTTGCAATAAGTTGTGTAAGATGTTAGCATTGGCGGAGGCTAGGAAGTATGTAGGATTTCTTTGCAACCTCTGATGAATCTATAATTATTTTTAAATAAAAATTTGAAAAAATCTCCTTTTTCTCTTTCATCAAAAAAACTTTAAGTAAATTTTCAAAAACCCTGAAATGCAAAGTTTATTTTTCTCTTTTTCAAGGAAATATTAATTGTTAAGGGTAAATTAATGGATAACTTATCTCTGTTTCTTCTTAGAGTATCTACTCTCCTGTCCTGTGGAGGCTTAAATATGATCTTCAACCCCCTGACTAGACAGGTAAGAATGGAAGTAGTTTTTTGCCTTAACACACCAATTCAGTACTCTTGGGGATTTGAAATTGTGTCAAAGAAATTCTTGTTGGCCCACGTCAGGCAAATCTCTGATCATGGAACTCTGCACCAAGAATGATTATAGCATATGAAAGTAGGGAGAACAAGTTTTTTGTTTTTGGTTTTGGGGTTTTTTTAAAGATTTTATTTATTTATTTTAACAGAGAGAAACACAGCTAGAGAGGGAACAGAAGCAGGGGGACTGAGCGAGGGATAAGCAGGCTTCCCACTGAGCAGGAAGCCTGATGCAGGGACCCCTAGAACATGACCTGAGCCAAAGGCAGATGCTTAACAACTGAGCCACCCCAGGAGAGCAAGTTTTTAGAGAGGGTGGATAAGGTGACATAGAGAGGGTGGATAAGGTGACTGCAAAAGACACAAAATACTTTAAAAAAGAAAAGAAAGGAAAAGAAAAAAGAAAAAGAAAAAGAAAAAAAAAAGAAAAAGAAAAGGAAAAAGAAAAAGAAAAAGAAAAAAAGAAAAGGGCACCTGGGTGACCTAGTGGATTAAAGCCTCTGCCTTAGGCTCAGGTCATGATCTCAGGGTCCTGGGATCGAGGTCTGCATCACGCTCTCTGCTCAGCAGGGAGCCTGCTTCCTCCTCTCTCTCTGCCTGCCTTTCTGCCTACTTGTGATCTCTCTCTGTGTCAAATAAATAAATAAAATATTTTTTTTAAAAAGACACAAGATAAAGAAAAGTAATTAATATTTTTGGTTCTTTATAAATTTTAAGATGTTATTTATTTGTTTGTCAAAGAGAGAAAGATAGCACAAGCAGGGGTAGCAGCAGGCAGATGGAGAAGCCGGCTCCCCACTGAGCAGGGAACCTAATCCATTCCAGGACCCTGAGATCATGACCTGAGCCAACGGCCAACACCAATCATCTGAGCTTCCCAGGTGCTCCATGGTTCTTTCTACATTTTAGATGTCTTGCCACTAGATTCTGTGAAATACCTTTTGATCATTCTAACAGACCACCTTTCTTCTTTTTTTAGAACATAAGTAATTTCTGCAGTTTCTATTTCTCTTACCTAAACTATGCCTTTTTTTTTTTTCCTCAAGCTATTTCTTATCAATACATGATGGATTTGATTTTTGGTACAGGGTTGCTGATAATTTGAAAGTTCTTTATTTTTTCATTAATTCAATCTTTTTTCCCCTTGACTTTCCCTCTTTTTAATTGTATTTCAGTAGTAAGAGACAGGAACAATAAGGGGGAAAAGTGTTAGAAGAACCTGGTAACAACTATTCAAATTTCTTATGAGCATAGAGGTTAGAATTTTTCTTCTAATAGAATTTTCGCATTTTCTACAAATTTCTCTTTTGCCTATAGTAACATTCTAACAATTACCAATGGTAATTAACTGACTGCCACACTTTGTTCTGGGATTGGCATATGCCCATTAGAAAATAAGGTTTTTGGGTTTCCTCTATGTGCCATGGAAAAGTCTTAAAGCACATTTGGTGTAGACTTCATCACAATTATATTTTTCTCAATTTCATAAAATTGTTTTGCATATTTTATGAACTTTGATATAAAATATATTTTAGTACTTTATATATTTTAGAGAGGAATTAATCTGTATACTTGTGTGGCTCCCAGTGGGGTTGTTGGTCATATCAACATTAGGAATAGGATAAATGTTTTTTAAATATGCCTGCTTTTTATCTTTCTACTGTGAAGAATTGGATTGCACAAAGTTTGCTAAGGAGATGCAAGAAAATATTTAGCTTGAAATATATGTTTTGGGGTGACTGGGTGACTCAATTGTTGAGCATCCGTCTTCAGCTCAGGTCATGATCCTGGAGTTCTGGGATTGAGCCCTGCATCGGGCTCTCTGCTTGGTGGGAAGCCTGCTTCTCCCTCTCTCATTCCCCCTGCTTGTATTCCCTCTCTAGCTGTGTTTCTCTCTGTCAAATAAATAAAATCTTTAAAAACATAGAAAAAAAAAAAGAAATAGATGTACTGCAACACTATTTCCAAATACAAAACATGCTGACTATCCAACATAGGATATTGCATGTACCTAAGCAGTGGAATAAAACTGAGCAAATAATATTTATGTGGTGGTATAAGAAATACACATTATACCTGTTTAAATGAAAGCTTGTACTAGAGCTATTAAGCACATCTGTTTTGACATTAGTCAGAACTGGATTCAAGGGTTCATTCTGTACTTATTCATATTGAGCTACTTAATAATATTTTCATTCTCCTGTATCTTTTTACACTATTAGTATGCCATGTACCATAAACTCAGTGATATAAAACAGCTTATATTTATTAGCTCAGGGTTTCTGTAGGTCAGGAGTTCATAGAGTTTAGCTGAATCCTTTGTTCAATGTCTCACAAAACTGTAATCTCAACTTAAGCTTGAGGTCTTCTTTCAAGCTCATCAGTAGTTGGCAGAAGTGAGTTTCTTGTGGTTGGTGGACTGAGGTCCTCCCCCTCAGAAGCCATCCATCATTCCCTGCCTTGTTGCACTCTCCACAATATGGCATTTTGTTTCTCCAAGCCCAGCAAGTGAGTATCTTAGCTGTATAGGTTAGGCCCACCTAAGACAATCTACCTTGTGATTAACTCAAAATCACCTGATTTGAAACATCATTTATATGTGCAAAATTTCTTCACCTTCGCCGTATCAAGTAACCACAGGAGTGAAATCCCATCATATTCCTACCCATACTTAGTGAGAAAGGGTTATAAAGAGAGTGTGAGTCATTAGGAATTACTTTAAAATTCTGCCTACCAAACATGTTAATGCTTAATGTGTTTATTTGTAAAACTGAGCTAATAATTTATCAAATTAATTAGAAATACATAACAATTAAATAAAAAAGAACTTGAACTCCAAACATTGTGTAAAAAGATATATGATGTGTAATAGTTGTTATAATTTATAGTATTAGTATTAGCAACATTGAAAAAAAAACAGCTTGCAAAATACAAGTCAGACGACATGCCAGAATTTTACAGTGGCTATCTTTAGTTGGAATGGGATCATGGATTTCTTTTTTAACGTATCTCTATTATTGTGTTAATATTATTATAATCTTTTGTATTTTTTGCAGTAATTACTGACACAAAGAAATTAATAAGTGCCAGGGTACTGTTATAAATTATTTTCACAAATTAAGACTTTAGTCCTCATGCATCTATATAGTAGGTACTATTAGTAGCTTAGGCTTACAGGTGAAAAAACTGAGACTAAGAGAGGTCTGATGTTATGCTCAAGGTCACTGAGGTATTAAGTATTACAATCAAAGTAGTAATTTAATCTGACTAGTTGTTGGCACTACTTTATTCTGATTTTCTATGAATATTCATAGTTTTAGTAGTAATAAAACAATACAAGTTATATTATTAAAATAAAAGCTAAAGCTATGGCAAAACAAGACCAACTAGAGTTTATTAAAAATTAGAGTGAAAAACTAAGCTTGGAGTTTCCTGAATCTTCTCCCAACCTCACCCTTTTAATGTAGCCTTTTATAGTAACCTTCAAACCTTTAGTGAACCCCCACAGTAGAGCAGGAACCTGCTAGAGACTGAATACAGGGAAGAAATGTGGGGAGGAAAATCTGCACTCGCCCAACAGCTCACCCTTGAAACGGCCTCATCTTTGTTCTGAATTGGTTTGCCTTCTCTCCAAATACTACCCTTTTCTTTTCTATTTTTTATTCCCCTTTGCAAAATCGTTTTGCACAGCACTCCCACATAGATGTGTTTCAGCTAAAAAGCCTATCCCCCTAACCAGTGATTCCCACCCAATCAGATGCAGGAATGATCCAACTTCCTTGACTTCCTGCAGCAGCATTTTCTAGATGGATTTTGGAGTATGTCTGACTCAGGCAGCATCTGCCGGCACATATCAGGACTCCTACAATGAGGCATGATTTACTCTCATCCCTTTCTGTGCATATTAAATATGTTAAGCAACAAAACAACTCCTCTCCTCCAAATTGTGGTTCAGATGAATCCCTTAGACAACAGCTGCTCAACATTTGCTCACTATTGTTAGAGAGAACCCTGCTTTCCTCTACAATTATTATTTTTTTCAACTGCTTCCTGCATTGTTTGCTGTCTGACCTTTCTTTTGTCCTTTGTAAGTACATATATTAAAATAAAAATACCAAGGCCAAATGTTTCATTCTTATTCCTGCACATCTTGCTCTGACTTGGATTAGGTTTGAACTGTGTGTGGGTGTTGGAGTGGGTGAAGGCAGAGAAAGAGGAGATGAGGGGACAGGAAAGGAACAGAGATGGCTTTCCCCTTTTCCCTTTTTTATCTTTTTGTCTTCCTTCTTCTTTTTTACCAAGGCATAGTCACAAAAGCAGAGTGAGATATTTATTAATTTGTTCATTCACTTATCAGATATTTACTGTGCTAGGCAGTGGAGCTAAACAAGGTGCAAATGATGGGAGGAAAAAGCACTAGAATTATATTCAGAAGACCTTGGTTCTTCTTGGCATCTAAGATTAGTATTGTGAAAATGGGCAAGTTGTTGAACATTCATCAAATATTTAATACTCTGCTACCTGCCAAGCCTTGTGCTAATTGTGGAGAGCCATATTAATGAACAGTAGAGAGATAATTTTCAGTCTTTGGGAAGATCTTTGTCCAGGGAGCTATTTCATCTCTTTGATCCTTACTCAAAACAGTACACTTGGAGGTCATACCTTCCTTTTCCTCCTAAAACTTAATATTCTTGCTCTTACCTTTCATTACTACGTAGTGGGCTATATTCAAATGCACACCTGCTCACCCCAGGCCTTCCCCTGCAAAGAGATCCACTCACTGATACCCGTCGCTTTTTATTAGCTCTTTTTATCTTACAACACCAAAGCTCACAGAGCAAGTCGGGTTTGGAATAAAGCAGTCTAATGACCGCAACACTAAAATATTTAACCCCTAACCACCCCTTCATAACCTTAATTTTCAGTCAAGAGCATAACAGGGGCACCTGGGTGGCTCAGATCATGATCCCGGGGTCCTGGGATCAAGCCTTGCATTGGACTCCCTGCTCAGCAGGAAGCCTGTTTATCCCTCTCTCACTCCCCCTGCTTGTGTTCCCTCTCTAGCTGTGTTTCTCTCTGTCAAATAAATAAATAAAATATAAAAAAAAAAGAGGATAGCAAAACTCAAATTGTTAGAATTTGAGTCACTGTAAAAATTTAAATAGAAAATATATAAGCAGCTGGAGGGAAGGTAAATTGGTGTAGACTGTTAACATATACATAATTTATATCTGCCTTGGGTGAAAGAATGTTTGATTTGAGAGGACACTTTAGCAGCCATCTGTTTCCATCTTTCAATCAGTAAATGGAAGTACAGACTGGTTAACTAATGAGAGAGATTGTGTTGATGATGAGAACAAACATGGCTTCAATTTATTAAGCACTTACTATGTGGGTAGCTTAAAATATTCTGTGCAGAATTTTATCATTGGATTGTTATAAAATTCTGTGAGATCAGTAATAACACAATCTTCACTTTATAGATAAGAAAATTGGGAATCACAATGGTTATGTGCATGTCTAAGAAAGTGACTACAAGGTCCAGGGGGCTTTCAAACATAGGTGTCTTCAATTTTCCTCTAAAAAATTTTAAAAAGCAATCACAATTATAACTTATGTTTCTGTATTCTTTCTTTATCAGTATGTCTATCTACTGTCCTGTATACTTCATATTCTATTTTTCATTTGCCCAGGACTTTTTATTCCTTTCATGTAAGCCCATTAATTTTCTAAAAGCCATTACAAAAATCACGTCTCTTTTGTTAGTAATGTAAGGTATTTCAAATTTTAAAAAGAGGTAGAAGTAGTCATTGAAATCCTATACTATTCTATATTTGGCCTAGAAAATGTTAATATCAGGATTAAGTTAGGCTGGGTCTTAATATCAGTGGCTCAAATTATGTTTTATTCAAATAAAGGAAATCTGGAAGCAGGCAGTCTGGCTGGTTTGAGATTTGTCTGCTTCACCTTCAATAGACCCTGTTCTCCTATCTGTTCTACCTCTGCTCATTCTTGACTTCCATCCTTAAGGTCACACCATGTTTTCAAGGTAGCTACTAGGATTCTTGTTATTGCCTCCACTTTGTATCAGCACTGACAAGACTTTTAGTTGACTTAGGACTCTTTAGGAACTTTCTCAGGATCAGTCATGAATTTTCTTTCCATCTTAATGCTAACTGTATCTGCAAGGCTATGAAGGAAATATGCATTGAGCTGAACACAGTCCATATGCCTCCCCTCTCCCAATGTAGAGGTTTTGCAAATAAGGAAGAAATAGGTATATATGTGTATAGAATAAAATAATATATGATTTGAGGGCACAGGGTGGCTCAGTCAGTTAAGCACCCAGCTCTTCATCTCAACTCAGGTAATGATATCAGGCAGCCCTGTGTCTGACTCCATGTTCAGTGGGGAGTCTGCTTGAGACTCTTTCCTCTGCCCCTCCCCCAGCTTTCTCTTTCTCTCTCTAAAATAAATGAATAACTTTTTAAAGAAAAGATAATATATGTTTTTATGAATCCAGAATATGGTATATAAATAAACTTAACTAGATAGAATATTAAATGTTTTAGCTTAAATGTACAAAAGATCATCAAAGTTAGATGTGGCAGTGTTTTAGACATTAACAATGATTTTCAAAGAATACTTCATGTTTAGAAACTCATGAATTTACATCAGATGTTTTTCAGTTGGTGAGATTTTATGGAGGAATAGAAGGGTAGGAAAAGGGAAACAAGTAGATAGCACTTCCTTGGATGTGGGGTAAAGGAGGGGTCCTAAATTTTCTGATTCATATAGCTGAGATGAGTTTGATTTCCTTTGGAAAGAAAAGAAGGGATACTGTTGCATAAAAGTTAATGGAAACTATTCATATGTAGCTGCTTTTTCATATTTTACTTGAAAGCAACTTGCCAAAGAAATCTATAACAGGTGTTAGGCTAAAGAACCCAATTCTCTTGATTCCCAATTTAGTGCTCTTCCTACTACATTTCATTAGAATTAACCAGAAGGATTCATATACATGTCCCTAAGCTTTGGAATTTGTGCTCCTTTGCTAGCTCATGCTCTATGGTCCTAATTGATTTATTGATTTATTCAATATAGCAGATGCTGCACATAATGAGCAGTAACTATAAACTCAAATGAAATTAGCACAGCTAAAGGAGAAAACTTGCTCTGATTTAATACATTATACATATGCTCATGTATTTAAAATTATTCTTGTATTAATAAACTCTGTGAAGTATATTGAAGAAAAACAGTATTACTCTGTTACCTTTGAGGGGTTTTTTTTATATAAAACTGTTTTTATACAAAACTTTCTAGGAAAACTTCATTTTGGTGATACTTCCAGTGTTTAGACACCCAGTTAAATTGTTTCTCACTTATTATTACCTTATTTTTATAATAAGGAAAATTATGCCTAAAAGAATTTGCCAGTGATCACATAGGTCATTGATAGAAAGCAGTGGATTCAGGATAAGATGACCCCCAAATGTCTATAAACTCATCTTCACTCTGGAAACACAGGCTTCAAAAAAAGTAATATTTTTTGGTGTCACACACGGTTCCTCTGCTAATATAGTCGGCTCTGCCATGCCCTTTTCAGAAATACACACATATTTGTGTCCACAACAAAAAAATATTGGCAATTTCAATTTCTTCTTTCTTCCTTGGAATAATGAACTTCTGGTCTTGGAGCCCTTGGTTATTCTTCCCAGGTTAGCTTCTGCAGTGGGTGAGTCCCCTAGCCCCATGGCTCTAATATGACCATATCTGCCCCACTGGAGTTCTTGTCCTCTGTTGGACATGCTCATAGTTCAGAATGTTTCATGACTGAGCTCATTCTAGTCCAAATAGAGAGGCATCATGGTGAACCATTTGCTATATGATTTTTCTTGAAGGAAATTAAAGATATCTTAGGTGTTTTATGGTGTCTTTTTTTTTAAGCTATTTATTTATTTATTTATTTATTTATTTATTTATTTATTTATTTATTTGACAGAGAATGAGATCACAAGTAGGCAGAGAGAGAGGAGGATGCAGGCTCCCTGCTGAGCAGAGAGCCCAACGCGGGCCTCAATCCCAGCACCCTGAGACCATGACCTGAGCCAAAGGCAGAGGCTTTAACCCACCGAGCCACCCAGGTGCCCTTTTATGGTGTCTTAAACACAGTGAACTAGACAAATCAACCAACAAACAACCTAGGCATCAGAGATTAAGCTTTTTACCCTGGATAAGATTTACTTGATACTACCTCTTAATTCTAGAAAAAATTTCCACTCTCCTCAACTATTTTTTTCAGGTTGAGCCTACTCATTTTGTTTTGTTTTTGTTTGCTTTTGCTTTTGGTATTAAGGTGTAGTCCCCGGACTATTTGTAGTAAAACCGTATATTCTGAATCTGTAGACCCAGGAATCTGTATATCTGTATACCCCACAGGATTATTGTGCATGTTCAAGTTGGAAATCTACTGCCTTGCTGTACTTGAAAGACCTTTTTATTTTGCACAAGAATGTTTTATTTGGATTATTGAGTAAGGCAAACTTGTTGTTATTGTGTGTGACACGTTCTGCCTGCATAGCGGACAGGTGTGAAGGTGACTCGCAGGGATGTAGGTTGGCTTTATATCTTGGGAATAAAAGTAGTGTATGAATGCAATTCACTGAAGTAATACTGTGTTTGAAGTTTGAAGGAAAATTCTGGTCCCTGAGCAGGTAGTTTCTACTTCAGCTACCATGAGAAATTAGTGAACAGTATATGGTGTGTCTATTGTGCCAGGGAAGAAACAGAGATAAAATGCTGTGTTCTGTTAAGGATGGAGTTTACCAGTAGATGGAGGCCCCAAGAAAGGAAAACACCGTCCAATGACATAAAACAAGGTGATGTAATAGCAGAAGCAGGCAAACCAAGTACATTTAAATGTGGGACAGGTGGTGCAGCAAATGCAAGTGTGACTATTTGGATATGTCTTGCTAAGTGCAATCATTTACACTATTCCTTTTAAAACTTCCAATTCCTACAAAGGCCAGGAACTTTCTGATCTCCAAAAAGCTCAGTTCAGATTTTTAAGCATCCTTTACTAAGTCATCCTTGTTTCAAAAGTAAACTAGCTAATCTGTCAATATTTGGTCATTATCCCTTTCACAAAATCATCAACTATTTTAATAATGTTTAAATGTCCTCAATACTTTATGGCTCCACCCAAATACAAAGATTATAAAAACAAATTAGAATATTTTACAAATTGATGATTTCCTTCCACTATATAAATATATTTGAACAAAAAAATATGAGAAGACCATAGACGGGGGTTTTAATTTTTAATTTATTTTTTCCTTTGAAATTATTTGCCCAAAGATAAAGCAATAAAAACAGATTAGGGGCACCTGGGTGGCTCAGTTGGTTAAGCGACTGCCTTTGGCTCAGGTCATGATCCCAGAGACCCTGGATCAAGTCCCACATCGGGCTTGCTGCTTGGCAGGAGGCCTGCTTCTCCCTCTCTCATCCCCCCTGCTTGTGTTCCCTCTCTGGCTATGTTTCTCTCTGTCAAATAAATAAAATCTTTAAAAAAGAAAAAAAAAAACAGATTAGCCTCTGTTCCTTCAAGAATTTGCTTTTCTTTGTTTTCAAAAATAGGCTATCTATCTGAAATCAAACAATTCCATCATCTACCTTAAATATGTAGTTTCCATCTGTTTCTAGACATTATATTACGTTTACGTTACCATAAGAGTGGACAAGTGTGGGTGTGCTGCATTTGTGAAATCTTTGAGATTAGTGCTCTATTGCTATCATAACAAATCACCACAAATGTGGTAAATTTAACAATATGACTTCATTATCTTACAGTCTGGAGGTCACAATTCTGACCACTGGGTACAATGTGAGACTTTAGGTAGGGAAAGTTTTAAGGAAGAAAATGAGGGCACCTGAGTGACCCAGTTGGTTAAACATCTGCCTTCTGCTCAGGTCCTGATCTGAAGGTCCTGGGATGGAGCCCTGCATTGGGCTCCCTGCTCTGCTCGGAGTCTGCTTCTCCTTCTCTCTCTGCCCCTCCCCCTACTTGTGCAGCCATGCACAAGCACACTTTCTCACTCTCTCTCTCTCTCTCTCTTTCTCACTCTCAAATGACTAAATACAATTTATTTTTTAAAGGAAGAAAAAGAGAAAATGCCTTCCTTCAAGTCCAAAGACTCTGAGACCGCATCTAAAACTCCAGCTAAAGGGCAGGCTGGCTGGCCCAGTGCGTATGCCAGGGACTTCTTGATCTCAGAGTTGTGAGTTCAAGCCCTTTCTTGGATATGGAGCCTACTTAGACACTAAAAATATATATTTAAAAAAATCAAACTAAAACTTGCTCTAAATATATACATAAAAATTACAGGCCTAGAACAAATATCTAAACAAATGGGTTAACTTACCAAGATTTTTTTAATTACAGTGGCCATGGGGGAATGATGGCAAGGTAATTTTAATCTATATAAACTTATCCATTTATGAGATACCCTAGAGAAAAAGGGATCTTGAAATTCCCAAAAACAATGGATACAGTTTATGATTGACATGCAGATGGTTCTAAGAGATTTAATGAAGAAAAAATGCCCCTTTATTTTTTAAAATACACTTATTTATTTATTTATTTGACAGAGAGATACAGAGAGATCACAAGTAGACAAAGCAGCAAGCAGCAGGAGAGGGAGAAGCAGGCTCTCTACTGAGCAGGAGCCTGATGCGGGGCTCAATCCCAAGACACTGGGATCATGACCTGAGCCAAAGGCAGATGCTTAAACTGAGCCACCCAGGCACGCCAAAATTGCCCCTTTATAAGATTTCTTACAAAAGGCAAATGAAACATTTAAAAAATCTTCTCCACAAATATTAGTAAAGAGCATTAGCCATCTGAGTGGATAATCTTAACCTATTCCAACTACCAGAAACACAATCTTGATCCAGTTGTTCCTTTATATTGTTCTGTCTCATGGCTAAAATTTAAAATAGAATCTATAAGATCTCTGTATGTTTTTGTATGTCTGTATATGTTTGTTACAGATGTGTGATTTTTCTACCTACGGATGGCTTGCCAAAATTAATTTATAAAAGTTCTTTCGACTTAAAGGAAAACCAGCTCTTATATAAAGTAAGAATTCTCTCAGAAATATAAAAACTAGCACAATTTTTTTTCAGATCCACATGATCTGAGATAATCTTTGGTAAATAAATGCGAGTTTATGTTTGTTTAATTAGAAGAGGTAGGTCTTCAGGGTTATAAACATTAAGTAAAGTGCAGATATATAACTTTTATTTTACCTATGATTGCTAATAAAATAAGCTCATGTTATCTCTGTTACACAATTTATCAGCATGAAATATAATTTAAGATGATGGCTAGCTATTTAAGTAAACATTATTATTATGAACAGTGAATTAAGGAGATATAGTAGGATTCACAAATAGTTTTCAAAGTCTTGTGTTAGCTTGAAACCTTGAAGTTATATTAAGTTAAATGATAGTTTTCATTGAATATCTAGATCATATACTGAAAAATTAATTACTGAAAATAGATTTATCTACTTGGGGTTATTTATTACAGAGAAACTGAACATAACTGGTATCATTAACAAACATATCTTATACCATATTGAAAAATTCCCCATAAGAAAGAATATGCTTCTAGATATTATAAAATGTATTCATAAAGTTGCTAGTCTATAGACTCTTGGTATTACATTCTTAATTTTACTACAAATTAAAATTTCTAAAGGTAAGCATTCTAATCAGTATATGTAAGTAAAGGTGCTAAAAGTAATAAGGAAAACAACTCTATATGTAAGGTAAGATGGATGTAATTTTGATAAAAGGAAGAATAAGATATGGAGATGCATTTTAAGGGAAAAGAGAATAATTTTGTCTTACAGATAAATTTCCGTATCAATAGTATACCTATGTAAAACTAAAATTTAATTTTCCTCCATCTGTTAAAAATGATAAACTTTTCTTGGACTATTGATCTGTTCTTGATAAGAGATTATGAACAATTTTTCTTTACCTTTTGGGTAATCTGCTTAGAGAGCAAAGATTTTGTGTCTTACCAAAATAAATTCCTGCATTCCATATGCTTTTATCAGATTTTTGATTACTGGGGAGAAATGAATCTTTTCTTAAAAGAGATAAAGTGTGTGTGTGTGTGTGTGTGTGTGTGTGTGTGTGTGTGTGTTTAATAAGAACTAAGGTTTTTGTTTTGGTTTCTTTTTTACAACTGTGTAACTTTCTCTATCTTTGAAGTCTTTAATTGCTACTTTGGTTAAAGGGATAACTAAGTATTGTTTCACAGTGATCCATGATCCTATTTAACCAAGTGTTTTAAACGGTCTGATATCTTTGACAACCTCCCCCAAATAAAATTCTAAATGAGGTAGTTTTGACCTCCCACTAACTTCAAGATATTTCCATGTGTACCTGAAAATTTTCAAAAGAATGTATTCTCTCCATATAAAAAGAGAAATGTTGAACTAATGAGATTTATTTGATAAATAATGTGGGAATCATTGTTAAATACAAAGTGATGTTTAATCCCCTTTATGTTATATTTGTGTGGCTATGTGTTATTAATAAAAGTATTCCATAAATTGTATGAAACTCCCAAAGATCTGTTATGTCCTGGTATACTGTTATTGGTCAGACTTCTAGTTACTACCTTTAAATGTATGCCACAGAAATCACCAAATTCTCTTGTCAATTGCATTATCATGAACTCTCATCAAATCTTAAACCATGGCCATTTTTAAATCTTTTTGTCATTTACAGACAGTTTTTTCCTCTGATGCTTTTAGAAAATTGCTTTGTCTTCAAAGAAATTTATGGAAAGGACTCTGAAAAGTATAGCTTTTTGGTAATTCTAATAATCATGCCACTGAATGAGTAAGAATTTCAAGAACTCTAATGGAAAAACAGAATTTATAAAACTGCTAACCCAGGATTAAACAGAACAAGAATTAGTTATGTGGGACTGAATGAACTGATGGAGTAATTATAGTTTTTTGTGATTTTTTTTGTTTGAAACATTGCTAGCTCTTTAGTGTTCTGTTTTTCAGATTTAAGAAAAACATTTTTTTATTAAATTATCTTTAACTTATGGCAATTTGGTAAATTATATCTTTGTTAACAGAATTGAAACATTTATTTCTTTCTTCCTACCTGATCTTTTTAGAATTTAGAAAATTCTTAGCTGGAGTGTTTTATTTTCATGGCAATATAGTTATCTGCATAATTTTAAAAAGTATTTCTTCTCCTTTTAGCAGGACACAATTGGAAACATTGATTATATTACCTAAACTTTAACTAGAATGTAATATTTGAAAATGATGTGCATGGAATCAGATATGACCAGAGAATTTAAAAAAACCTAAGATGACTTTATGGAGTCAATACAGTCCTTTGGAAAAGCCATCTGGTAACTTGCCTATATGGTTTTGGCAGCCTGTCAGGTAAGTAAGGCAGGCCCAGGAATCTCACGATATTTTGGGGGACCCCCCAAGAAGAGAAAAAATCAGCCAAATCTATCGGTATTGCAGGCAAAGTCTGATAGTGAATATTTTGCTTGACTTTTCAGCCTTAAGAAGCTTTAAAAGTCCAATCTGAGATTCCTTGTGAAAAGTTCTAGCAGAGCAGGCTTAAGAAAAATGCACATGATTAACCATTATTCTTGCTTTTATGTATGTATGTAAAATATCAACCACATTTAATGCAACTAGACTTATTCTGCTAACAAATTACTCTTATTGTGTTATCTTTGCTAGAAATAAGAGTGATTGTGGAGATAAATATTTTCCAGTTGGAAAAAAAAGCATAACTTTGAAAATATCAGATTTTAGTTCTGTTTATTGTTTTTGAGGTTTGATATCTATCTACCTAGACCCTGGGCTGTATCCTCAATTTTTCCACTTTGCCCAAATATTGAGCCATGAGTCTCCAAACTAAGGTTTCCAAACTAAGTCAGATCTTCTGACTTAGAACCACTAAGAAGAAAGACTGCCTTTGCACCTCATTGGAAAGGGCAATACCTGGTCCTTTTTACTACCCAGACAACAGCCAGACCTCAGATCCCTGAAACTTGGGTTCCTATCTCATAATTGAGATGAAACCTGAAAATGAAAATGAATACCTAAATGAAAATCCTTCCTCCAGAATCTTGGCCCTGCATACCCATTGGAGATCTAAAATCAAAACTGATTAGGGAGTTCCCTTCATGGAAGCATCTTAAAGTAAACAGGTCTCAAGGATCAGGGATCAAGATCTTAATCTCCAGGATGAAACTTTCGTATCAAAAAGTAGCCTTTTTGCTACTTGCCTTTTCTCTCTGCAAATGCCTGGAAAGACATCATTAGATTTGGCAAGCAGAAGCTACTGCAGGAAACTTAAGTAACTGCTGGGTTTATCATACTAAACCAAAATCAATATGAACTGCCCGCTCAATGATTCAAAACCTTACTGTGTAAGGAGTTCAGAAGGCAGATGAATTTCGGTAGCTTGGCCTCCTGTAATCCTCTACTGCAGAACCCTGGCTATTAACCACAGATGATAGCATCCCCAAAATGTGAAGCAATAAATTATACCACTTTAAAAAAGGTAATGTTGCTCCTTGTCTGGGTGGTAATAAATAATGCATAGTGTGTCACCTGTTTCAATGGTAGGCAACAACAGGGCTAGTATGGATGAGAAATTTGAGCAGCACCACTATCACTTCATAATAATCCAGAATTGTTGCCTTGGTCCACTCTCCTAAATGTGTGTCACCAATCCATAGGAAGCTTTCCAGCAGATGTGAAGCCTCCCTGGATGGGCATCATTTAAAGAGGCCCATTACCCTTGGCATGGAGTAAGTCCAAATGAAAACATGAATTAAAATCTTGTCCTTAAATCTGTTAACTATTGTTGAAGTTAACCCTAAGGACAGAACTGCACAATAGAAGTCCTGTGCTCTCCTGCTAAGGTGGCCTTAGGTAACAGAAGTACTTGAGGTTACTTTGTTGACTGAAGAAGGAGGGGTGCTCCATGCTATAGCAAATATTTCCCACTGTACCAGAGAAACACCTCCCATATTGTAGAGAGTCAAATATAAGAAATTAACACAAACAGGGGCGCCTGGGTGGCTCAATTGGTTAAGCCTCTGCCTTCAGCTCAGGTCATGATCCCAGAGACCTGGGATCGAGTCCCACATCGGGTTCCCTGCTCGGCGGGAAGCCTGCTTCTCCCTCTCTCACTCCCCCCGCTTGTGTTCCCTCTCTGGCTGTGTTTCTCTCTGTCAAATAAATAAAATCTTTAAAAAAAAAAAAAAAAAAGAAAGAAATTAACAAACAAACCACTTGGCGAAAATAAAAGCCTCTCTTTAGGTTGATTCTTTGATTGAATTGATATTGACTCATTTGGTTAATGGGGACCCTGGCTAAGGAGCTTACTTCAGTCTCTTGGATTGTCCTTCTTATAGTCAACTCGAGTCTCCCTAGTCTCTGTGTGTTCTGTTAAGTGTCTCAAATGTGTGTTCATGGCCATAAATAGTACATTAGACATTCCCCATTGCACTTGGAGAAATAGAAACCAGATGCACAAGAGGTGAACAGAAAAGAAAGAAAAAAAGAAAGAAAAAAAAAAAAACTTGCCATGAGCCTGTCACTATAACCTAAGAATTTCACAATGAGATAAGAAGTAACTCAATGCTGGAGCGTCTGGGTGGCTTGGTCGGTTAAGTGTCCTACTCCTGATGTTGGCTCAGGCTCAGGATCTCGGGGTTATGAGATAGAGCTCTGCATTGACTTTGCCTTAAGTGTAGAGTCCGTTTTTCTCTCTCTTTTCCCCTCTTCCTCTGCCCCTTGCCCTGCTCATGCATACTCTCTCTTTCTAAAATAAGTAAAGGAATCAGTTTGTTTTTTTAATAAAAGGGGAAAAAAGAATGGCCTGAGGGTGACTGAGAATGGCAGTAGTACCAAATATCTTATGTATGGAAGGATGACCAAAAGGGGGAATTGTGAAAGTCACTAAACAAGGGGAGTGTCAGTAGGCTTTAATGCTTTGGGAGCCTCGATGAGCAAAGGAAACCTAAGCCACAGTTGATTGTAAGTGCTTTGTATCCAACAAAATGAAATCTAAGAGCAGTCAGTCACAACCACTTAGGTTTTCCCAAATAAGGGAACTGCTCAAGCTATATCCAGTCAAATGATCGCCTTATGTTGCTTTTGTACCTGCTCTATCAGTTTTTCCCTTACCATCTGCCTGCAGAGCACCCTCACAACTTACAATTTGACAATGCCCTATTGGAATCAACATTTGTTTAAATAAGTTTAAATTTTTTAACATGATTTGTTAACATCTGTCAGTGTAAAATTATACTTTTTCTCCCCAAAACATACTTAAAGGCTAAAAGGTTCAACTGAAATATGTAAGACATAATATAGGGAAGTATTTTCACCATGAGTCTTCCTACATGCTTGAGTCATTGACAATGCTTTAGCTCTAGACTTTAGTATAGAATTGTATTCAAACCTGATCTTTTTTACATTCATATTTTTTTTCATTTATGAAGTCAGCTTCCACCTCTTTCCCAATAATGCTTCTTAGAGAACCACAGGGAACTTTTTAGGACTTAGGAAGTGGCGAAGTGCTTGCATCATCATTTCCTTTTCATTTGGATTGCAAGATAAGTTGTAGAGAAAAATAGAATTTGAATATTTAAATATTTTTTTATGGCAAGTCCTTAAATCTTTTCTCATGTTAGAGGCCTTTTGTCTTTTTCCTACTTTCTTTGTTCCAGATATTTATTTCCAAGAATAGTTTTACATAAGCCAAGAAAATCTGTTAAAAGATAATTCAGGTTTATGATTTTCTGGGCAATTGGTATAAATTTTTCTACAGAAAAAAATTCAATATACCAGAATTACATACATCGACAGAGAACCCAAAACCAGTCATATAAAAACAAATTTGCTGAGAATCAATTTTTGTATATTTCTATCATAAATAAAAAGATTATGCGCAAAAGTATGAGAGAGGCCCTCACTGGAGCTCCCTATCTCTCCTTGGTATTTGCATGTCCCTTTCTTTCTCTGCCCGCCCTTCCTCCTTCCCCCTCTCCTTTTTCCTTCCTCTTTCCTTTTAATTTCCTTTTGCTTTTACTAATGCACAAAAAAACAGCTATTGTTTTATTTAGAGTACATAAGCATATTTGAAATTACTTTGGAAATAGCAAGAAGTATGCTCCTGAAACAGTCAAATTTGAAGATGACTACTTATGTCAGCAGAGGATCCCCAATATTTGAAGAAATGGTCTGCTTTCAGTTACTCTATCCTGGCCAAACTTTTGGAGTATAAGCTTTATGTAGGTTTCTTGCTCTATCTAGGTGCTGGAACTTGGGAAAACACTAAGAGCAAATTGTTTACCCATCCCCATTCTTTTGCTGATCCACATTTCTCTTTTCAATAAAACATATTTCATTACTAAAATCTCAGGTGCTCAACTATCATGAAAATTGTTTGCTCATTTTTTAGAATTTAAATATTTTTATATGATTTTATTTATTTATTTGAAAGAGAAAGAGCAAGCAAGAGAGCATGAGGGGAGTAGCAGGCAAAGAAGAGGGAGAAGCAGGCTCCCCACTGAGCAGGGAGCATCATACAGGGCTCAATTCCAGGACCCTGGGATCATGACCTGAACTGAAGGCAGACTCTTAACTGACTGAGCCACCTAGGCAGCCCTTGTTTGAATGTTTTTAAATCAGGTTTTTATTACAATTTGACAATTATCTTCATTGACTGATCAAGCTGTGAGCCTTCCCCAAAAGTCCACTATTAAACATCTACATATATTCCCGGTGTATTGAACAAATGGCCTTCCTTTAGGAATCCTAGGTTGCTATAAAAATCTAGATTCAAATATCACAACAAGCAAGAGTAATCATAAAAATTGTGTTGAATTTCCCTGTCCAATCAAATTATTTTCCTCTGTTCCATTCACTCTAGCAATTGGCATTTGTAGGATCTTTCCTTTAATTCTCTTCTGAAAATACTCAGTCAAAAATTACTTGGAGGAAAAGTATTTTAAAGTACTTTAATATTTTACTTTTTTGCTGGTTCTGGATATGTACCGTGACAAAACAGCACAGTGCCTGGAATAATCAGAAAGAATATCCTGCAGAAACAAAGAAAAACAATTTTCAAAGTAAGTTATTAAAAAGTTTTGAGTCTCACAGTTTTTACACTTATTTATAAGGAATATTCACGGTTTTCTTATATCTACACTCAGGGAAATGTTATTTTTATTGAAAAAATAAAGATAAAACAAAGTGAAGGGAAAAAGCTAATATTCACCCTTAAGGTCCAGTTATCAGCTCTAAATAATAGAAAATCATCTGATTGCACATAAGGTTATTATCCAGAAACTGCTAGCAGGTGTAGTCTACAATGCCCCCCAAATCCATTGTTTTTTTAAACATTTATTTATTTATTTGACACACAGAGAGAGAGATCACAAGTAGGCAGAGAGGCAGGCAGAGAAAGAGGAGGAAACAGGTCCCTGCTGAGCAGAGAGCCCAATGCGTGCCTCTCCCAGGAAGGCAGAGGCTTTAACCCACTGAGCCACCCAGGTGCCCCCACTGTTTTGATAAAGCAATTTTTATCTTTTAAATTAATCCCTCATCTCTTAAACCTGTTCCAATGTAGCAGTTAAACTGATTACCAGCTGTCCAGTTGTAGAAAGCCACGTAACTACACTCGAGTTAACTTTTTTACTGAAAGTAAATTATGTTTACAATTTTTCTTCTGTGAGATTAGTTGCATTAACCATAAGTCAATCCACAATTGAGGTTAACTGCTCTAAATTTTGAGTGAACTTCAGAAGCACCTGAAAATCCTTCAAGATGTAGTGTGCTGACTTAGATAATGTCAAGTGTCCTCTACAGTATTCTAACCAGACACTCTAATAGGAATTGGTAATCTAGACCCCCTAGTAAAAACTCTTTCAGACAATAGACAATATGCAACTGTCAGGGAGCAAGAATTTCCTGTTCCCTTTAAGGTCTTTCTAGCTGGACTAAGACTTGAGACAGTTTAAGAGAAGAAAATCAAATTTAGCTTCCTACTTACTGGTAATCCACACAAAAGGGAAAGACCAAACATGGTCATATGTCACTCTGACCTAAGGAGAAGGGAGTAGGGATCTGGGACTTTGAAGGCAAGGAATGCAATTTATAGGGAGAGGAAGAAGAGTTTGGTAAGCAAGTGTTTGTTCGCCCTCTGGGAAACAATGGAACATAGAGGACTTGGATCTAACAGTTCTTGCTAAGTTCCTCCCTATCATACTTATTTCATCATTATCATAATATAGTTGTCTATGGTGAGACCTCTCTTCCTGCAGTAGGTCCTTTATCTAAATTCCTTTTAGGCAGTTGTAGGGGGAGGTGAGAGCTTTTCCTGAACCTGGTAGGTTTTGATCACTTTTTAACTCAAATAATCCTCCTACCAAAGTGACCCATCTTGGGGCAGCCTGCCCTTGGTCCCAACACAAGACATAACTGTCTTTTCTTCTTTAAACTAAATATGTACTCATGGACTCAAAACTATTTCTTTTTAGATTCATTGATATGCCCAGATTTTGAAATCCCCAAAGACCACCAGGGAGCTGAGTCCGGTGCAAAAGCGAAGCATCTTTATTAGAGCTAGTTCAAGCTCAGTCTCCCACATTCACCAACCTAGCGGCATGATGCAGAGAGAGAAGCGATTTTTAAAAGCACTACAGTTTTATAGGGGGCGGGTGGCAATAGGCGGGGTGATGTTGGTGGCTTATACTGATTGGCCAAGCGTCAGTTGCATCAGGCGGGCTAGGCCAGGGTTGGGCAATATTCCTCCGTGGTTTTTCTGGGGAGGGGTCAAGCTGGGGGTTTGCATAAGATGGAGGGTGCAGCACACTTCTGGGGAGGGGTCAAGCTGGAGATTTACACAAGATGGAGGGCGTAGCACACAAGATGGAGTCAGTCTTTATTCTGCCATTTATTTATTATTTATTTATTTATTTATGACAGAAACCATGTGAGGGGGAGGGGCAGAGAAAGAGGGAGAGAGAATCTCTAGCAGACTCCATGCTGAGAACAGGCTCCATCTCAATACCTTGAAATCATGACCTGAGCCAAAACCGAGAGTGAGATGGTTGAGTGAGCCATCCAGGTGCCCCTGAACTCAAAAGTATTTAATTCTTTTTTTTTTTTCTCTAAAAGAAGTTTTTCCTTTGCGGGACTTGTAAATTTAGAGAGATTTTAAAATTCATGTTTATAATTTTTGCTAATAGGTTGATTCATTTTGTAGATATTTGGTTAAAATCAAATGGTAAAATTTGAAGATTGAAGTGATTTTCCCTTCAAAGAATGATTAGAAATAATTAAACATTTTGAAAAAGTGACTTTCTGTTTCAGGTATTCTTTTTCTTTTTTCTTTTTTTCTTTTTTTTATGATTTTATTTATTTATTTGACACAGAGAGAGAGAGAGAGAGCATAAACAGAGGGAGAAGCAGGCTCCCTGCTGACCAGGAGCCCAATTTAGGACTTGTTTGCATGACCCTGACCTCATGACCTGAGCAGAAGGCAGTTGGCTTAACCAACTGAGCCACCCAGGTACCTTCTTTATCAGGTATTCTAAGCTAACAAATACTAGAATTTGACCTTTATGAGATGAAAAGAAAATTTTCCAATATAAGATGAGGAAAGTAAAGTAGTTTGGGACACCCTGCTGTAATGCATTGCTTAAAATTATTAGTAGAAGGGAGTGTGTTCATAGTCTCATTCCCATTAAGAAAGGCATCAAAGTGGTTGGAGTTTATAATATTTAATAAATATTATGTACATCCTTTTAAAATTATAAGGGTAAGAAATGAAAGATTGATATGGACCTTTGTATCAGTTTAGAAAATTATTTTCTCACAATGCTCCCAGGAGCCCCAGGCAAGCAATTATAATTGTCAAATTGCTCAAGGTTTGTTGCTGGACAGGGAAGATGGGGAGCATGAAATGTGGTGGGGAAGGCCTATTATTGGGGGGGGGAGGGACGCGGATTATGCCCCCCCCGCCATGCTGCAAGCTCCAAAACTTTGGTGGAGGTACCTGCGAATGTGGATAAAAGTCCCTCCAGGTTTTCCCCACCAAGAATCTGGGAAGCCACGGACCCTGTGGGCCGGGGCAATATGTCCTTTGTGTCCCTGGGACGCGCACTTCAGCAAGCACTCATCCAAGGCATGGAGAGCCATGCCAATCCTTATGAAGCTTAATAATTGTAGGATTGTGGGGGCACGACGTACTTACTTTAAAACTTAGTGAAATTTTTACTAACATAAATAGCTTAGATATTGCAACCTCCTGTTTGTGTGACCACTCATTCACCTCCCTATGCTAGGGAGTAGTAAAACATTCTGATGAGATAAGGGTTTGCAGGAAACATCTGTTGCTCAGGGCATGCCTGCCTGTGATCAATCATTCTATAAATTAGGGTATAACGAGCACATTCTGTTTTTTCATGGACCCTCTAAAAACACTATTATCACTATTGTCACGCAAGATTGATGGTCCATCACTTAAAGAAACTCTTTGTTCATATGGTTTCCACCTGAAAAAAACAGTAACTCTCTATAAATAGAGAGCCCTGAGAACAGTGTTTTCAGGAGATACCTACGCCATCTTTGAGTTTGATCTCCTCACCGCTGACGCCTTCTCTCACCCTCGGACCCTAACTGTTGCTGGGGCTGGCTCCCGGCAGCCTATTTAGGAGGCAACCTAGCCTTCAAATTTGGATTCAGTAAGAATTTTTCTGATACTACATTTTGGTAACAAATTTGGTAGTGAAATTCCAGTTGAAGAAAATGGCCTGAAGTTGAATGTGTGTGTGTGTGTGTGTGTGTGTGTGTACATTTAGCTCTTTGCTAAAATGAGAAAAGAAAAATCTATCATTTGAATGGTAAAACAATACAGTTTCTTTTTGCATTTTCCTTGGGAAAACGTATATAATGATTTGTATATACCAAAACCAAGTGTAAGGAGATTCAAAAATATAAACCCTCCAATAAAGCCGGTGCTAATGGGATTCATATCCATCACTACTAAACTCTTCTAGAAAATTTAAGGAAATGTTATTTTAAGGTGCATTCTTCAGAAAGTAGAATGTATCTATGGAATGAAAGTCTTCAAAAACACAGGTTTGCAATTAGATACCAGGAATACAGCAGTCATAACTGAGAACGGCTTCCTGCTGATGTTGAAACAAAGAAGCCAAAGAGATCCAATAATCAGTTTATTAAAAAGTGTGCCTGGCTTTAAATCCACCTTTCTACCTATAAAAAATGTGATGGGTGTTTGCTGGTTTCCTGTTTGCACAGCTGTCTCTTTTCCATTGTCTTCTCAAAAGACTTTCTTATAGTATCAAAATTGGCTTCTTCCCAAAATTTATCTCATCACTTTGTGTATTTCCTCCAGGGTCTTGTTGCAATTTGCAGCTACCTTGTTGCAGCTGTGATTTGGTTGAGTGGCTTGTCAATCTACATTGTTAATTATCTCCAGTTTCCATAAAATACAAGCACCATGAGGGCAACTCAGGTTGTCTCCTTTACCAAACTCATCCCCCAAATGCACCATAGCAAGCACGCAGTAAATAACTGTTGACAACCTGAAGAATGAGTATCTTTTTAAGGTGTATTTCGTGATCTAATATATAAGTCAAAATAAAACCATATTGTGTTCAAACTAACAAGTGACCTTTTCTTTTTTTTTTTTTTTAAGATTTTATTTATTTATTTGACAAAAAGAGAGAGATCACAAGTAAGCAGAGAGGCAAGCAGAGAGAGGAGGAAGCAGGCTTCCTGCTGAGCGGAGAGCCCAATGCAGGCCTAGATCTCAGGACCCTGAGATCATGACCTGAGCTGAAGGCAGAGGCTTTAACCCACTGAGCCACCCACGTGCCCACAAGTGACCTTTTCTTCAGTTGCTTGAAACAGCATCTTCTTTATCTTGTATTGTGTATGCGTATGTGCACACATATATGAAAGGATGGTCTGTGATGGTTATGATGATTATGAGGAAATAATCACCATTGCATTTCCAAAATAAATTAATGATCACCCTCACAGGGCTATATATTGCCTCTCCAGTTCTGAAGCAATAGACCTTGTACCTGTACTTTTTATACTGGCATGTGAGTTGGCAGGCCGTGATGCACACAACCAAATGTTGAACAATATGTTTTTGATCAGATATTGTTTTTTCTCAAACATGAGTGGGAAAGTTAAACTAAATTATTTAGAACTTAATTTTTGAACTAAATGTTGATACTACTAAGGAATCAAATGGAAATCCATGTGAATCTTTTTTTTTTTTTAAGATTTTATTATTTATTTGACAGAGAGAAACACAGCCAGAGAGGGAACACAAGCAGGGGGAGTGAGAGAGGGAGAAGCAGGCTTCCCGCCGAGCAGGGCCGAGCAGGGAGCCCGATGTGGGGCTTGATCCTGGGACTCCGGGATCATGACCTGAGCCGAAGGCAGTCGCTGAACCAACTGAGCCACCCAGGCGCCCCCATATGAATCTTTAAAGGAATTTCTTGGTGCCTAATTAGATCCCAGAAGGGTTAAATATTCACTTTCTTCTCACTGGAATAATGATGGGTAAAACAGTTCAGAAATATTTTTTAGAGTGTTTATTCTCTTTGATACATCAATTAAAATGTTTGGTAAGAAATCAAACTTTATTCGCTTGGGAAACCAATAATTTATTTTCAAGAAGATGTATGATAACGCACAAGAATTTCAAATGGCACAAGTTATACTGACTGTTTGTTTTTAAAAATAGAAAAATCTAAAAGCCAGCTGATGAATGCAAACCAACACGTTATTCATGCATGCTGTCTTAAAAGGCTAGATTTCCCATTGTTAACCTGCACTTTAAATGGCCTTTGCTAGAAATGCAGGGATTGCCATCAGAGTGTTATCAATATAAAAGCATCATTGTGTTTACCGCTGCTGGAAATCTTTTTGTTCTTGTCAGTTTCTAGCTCTCCTTTATGCAACTGCTTGGCCAATTTGAAATGTTTTGCTCAGAGATGACTAGGGTAAGACTTTGAATGCCTTTTTCTCAGAAGAAATCATCAAACACCACTGAAGACAAATTTTTCTGAATAGGAAATCCTTATTAAATCATTTTCACTCATATTTCAGTCCTGTTTATGAAGCCTGGTAATCACAGAGGAGAGAAAGAGCAAAGACTCTTAAGAGTAAAAAGAGAACAATATATTCATGCCACATAAAGAAGTGAGATGGGAATGTGAAGAAAGGGAAGCAGATGAGAAACAAAAAAAAAGGAAAATCAGGTGATTAAAGTAAAAGCTTTGAATGAGGACAGGAAAATGAATGCTGAAGCCATTTCCTTTAGCTTTTTTTTTAAAAAAAGATTGATTATGTTTAAGAAGAGAATTTTTTAGCATTAATATTCTGATAAATGCACTTATCATTAAGTGATGAAAGCACAGTTTTAAAATCATTTTAAAAACTCTTTTTCACTAGAGTTTTTCACAACAAGAACAATATAAATAGTTTCATTAAAGTTATTTTAAAGGTAGGAAGAAGAAATGAGTGTTGCATTTGGAATTGAAGGCCTTGGTCTTAATCTGAAGTTTGGCTGAGCAGAGGGTTTCTCTTACAATGAAGTCTCTCCATCATTCACTGAGACTTGAAAAGGGCTCTCTGTTAGGTGTCTTACAGGAAGTTTAATGCTGTGTGCAGGCAATATTGGCTCACTCAATGTCTGAGTCCATGGGAATGCCCATAAATGAATTTCCCCACTCCCCCAGCACTGAAACTACTTACAAGCACTCTCCGTATCATACAGAAGGATAAGGATACACTGGCTAATTTCAGTTGTCATCCTCAAGACTTTCCATGCTCAGTGGGGAGAGTCTGCTTCTCCCTCTCTTTCTCCCTCTGACCCTCCCCTGCTTGTGCTCTCTGACAAATAAAATTTTTATTAAAAAAATAAAATCAGGGGCGCCTGGTTGGCTCAGTTGGTTAAGCGACTGCCTTTGGCTCAGGTCATGATCCTGGAGACCCGGGATCGAGTCCCACATCAGGCTCTCTGCTCAGTGGGAAGCCTGCTTCTCCCTCTCTCACTCCCCCTGCTTGTGTTCCCTCTCTGGCTGTGTTTCTCTCTGTCAAATAAATAAAATCTTTAAAATAAAATAAAATAATAAAATAAAATAAAATAAATAATAAAATAAAATAAAATATATAAAACAAAACAAAACATGAAGTGAATGGGTTGTTTCTCCCTGAATTACATAATCCTCCCGGTGTGTGTAGGTAGCACTGATATTCATGCTGATAGCCGGTGGTGCCTACTGTTGTTGCTGCATCACTGTGTGTGCCTGTGATTCCGTGTGCCCCTTCCTGGATATCAACTTCGTGTAGGATTAAAACTTCCATTTGTTTCTCTAGGTCATATGCCTATCACATCACTAAGGCAGGTGGGGAAGCTTCAGTGTTAGGCTCGCCCAAGCAGTCCACAGAGTTGCAGTTAGAATTTTGCAAAACGGAATCTAACTAATCTAATCTAATCTCAAAGGTGCCCCTTTGAGCAGCTGGAACCACCAAAAATCAGTCTGAGCCACCAAAAATCAATGTAGTCAAAACTGAAGAGGTTCAACACGGGACCCTCCCCAGCCCCCCCTCCCCCAGAGTGTGCTATTTTGGCACGTGGATTATTTTGAACTGAATGCAATTGAGATCCTGTGGGCTTGAGGGAAAATCTGCCCCTTCTTTAACTACATACAAGAATCTAATTGGGGGTCTTTCACAGAATAAAGATGATCAGCAGAGATAAATTTTATCTGAATGACCCATCTGTATAGCAGGGCAAACATCTAATTTACCAAGCATCTGCTCTTCTAATGGCCTTGTGAAGTGCATGCTTTTATTCTGAAATCTCAGACCCCCTACTCACTCCTCTTTAATTCAAGATGATGTATATTACTCATTTTGGCTGTCTTTGGAGTTTCCATGCCTGTGTGCATTTCCTGTACATATATTATTAAATTTTATTTTCTCCTGGTAATGTCACCTTTCCAGTTTGATCCTTAGTCCAGCCAGAAGGACCCTTGAAAGGGACAGGAATTTCTTGTTCCCCAACAAAATTAATATGTCTCAGTATGGAGAAAGGGTAGGCTATTAATCATAGAAATCATGTGGTTTAGAACCAGAGAAGCAGAAGTTCAAATTTAGGCTCTGACACATAGTAACTACATGATTTGGGGCAAATAAATGTACATTATTGTGTCAAAGCTGTCTTTTCTATTAAATTAATTTGAAAACTTGCAACATTAATGTGAAGAGAAAAAAAAACTGTTTCCATTCTCTAGAAATATTTATTGAGATTCTGTATTTTCAAGAATCATTTTTATATGCCAGCAGATAGCTTTTAATTATCACTGTTTTTTTTTTATTACTAAGTTTTATGAAGAAGTTTTTCTCTGCTGTGAGGATTAAAGAAGCATTTCTCTCTTATTTTAGGTACTGTCATGCCCAGACAGAATGAAGCATATTCACAAATCACAGTAACTCTCTTCTTTGGTGTCACACAGTGTCCCAGCACTATAGGTGAGAACTTGCTATTAAAATTCACTTCTGGCAATTAAACTCAAAGGAGAGAGCTGTGATGATACCAACTTTTAGCATAGAATCAGCTGGGATTTTAGAATTTCCTCAACATTTTTGTGTGACAGGACAATATTTTGTTCTGTTTCTAAGTATTACATACAGCATAGTTAATTTATATCTTTTTTTTTTAAGATTTTATTTATTTGACAGAGAGAAACACAGCCAGAGAGGGAACACAAGCAGGGGGAGTGAGAGAGGGAGAAGCAGGCTTCCCGCCGAGCAGAGAACCCAATGTGGGACTCGATCCCGGGCTTCTGGGATCATGACCTGAGCCGAAGGCAGTCACTCAACCAACTGAGCCACCCAGGCGCCCCAGTTAATTTATATCTTAAAATTGTCAATAAAAATGAGAGATAACATGTACAGAGGGTTTTTCATGGGCCAGGCACTAACTGCTTTGTGAATTTTAACTCATTTAATCTTCTTTAGAACCCAATAAATTTAAGTGCATTTATTTCCTTTATTTTCAAATGAGAAAACAATGGTCAATTTTTATTCTTGAGGTTGCATGTCTAATATTTAGATACTTTAATTTTCTGGTTTTTTAAATGAGGAAACAGAGGCACCGTGAAGTCAACTTAAATTTCCCTAAGTTACATGCTTAGTATCTTCAGAAATAGATTTGAAGCCAGTGTACAAATTATAAAAATCTATGCTCAACCATTAGGCTATCCTGTTAATGGACTCAGAGGAGCCACTCACAGATACAGATATAAATAACAAATAATTAAATAAATAAACAAAATTTATTTTCCTTAACAGTTTTTAAAATATTATTTTGAATTAGAGAGTAGTAGGTGCTTATTACCAGGAATCTGAAAAACACAAACAGGCACATAGAATTAAAGAGTTATACATTATTTCAGAGTTACTATTGTTAATACCTTGGTATATTTAGTCCCCACTGTTGTTATGGTTTTGGTAAATATATATTTCATAATTAGTAATGAGTATATAAATCTGTTTTTTGCGGTATGTATATGTATAAATTTTACTAGAGCCGATATTTTTTAAAACAAAAAATGTAATGGCTACACAGGATTCCATTATCATAATTATCTAACCCTTTACCTTCAGTGAGCAGAAGTGCTTGTGATATGGCTACAGCTAAATGAATGCACTAAACAAATTTATTTTTTTTAACAGAAGTAATTTTCTTTTACAGTTTCTGCTTTTGTGAAAGTCACAGCCAGTCTATGTTTCTCCTCTATCTATTTCCACTTAAATTATTTAGGACCAATTTCAGCATAATTATTGGGTCAAATGCATCTCCTAATTTTGAGTACTTTTGTGTGATGCAGCATTTGCATTGGGCTTCTTTTTTTTTCCTTCTGTGCCATGAATCCCTTTTAAAGAGATGCACACTCTTTGAATTTGAACTGTTAAGACTCTTTTCAAAGGAGGAAACCAAAGTCATCACTAGGTATAGGCTAGACTCAGAGACAGAAGTGTCAGCACGGTTTAGTGCTTTCTCTCCTCTTGGCATCCCATGGAAAGTATGCTTAGGCCTGGATATAGCTGAATATATTATGGGGATGGCCTTCAGTAAAAAGATGCTGCTCTGCCTCCCACATATCTCTCTTTTGCACAGGCTGGCTGAGAGAAGACTGGCGTGCAGTGCGGAACACACAAAAAAATTTGAGTTCAGTAGCTAGAGCATCTGATTTCATGCATGGTGGGGACCTACCCTAGGATCTTTGTTGTTGGAAAATGATAGGATCCACTATTTATCTTCAAAGAAGCCAGGCTATCTGGCTTTGCTTGTTTCTGAGCGAACTCGCTTTCTGCCATTTTCCAAAAGATGCAACCATGGACCAGATCTCAGGTGGGTTTCGCATAGAGAATGTTCTGCTAGATGTTCCGGTCATTAACTTCTGGTGAAGGAGCATAGCCTTGCTTTTGCCAAGCACTTGCCTCATTTATGGTCAACATCTTCAGAAGCTATAGAGGATAATAGACATAGTTAATGTTATATCTATATCTATCTATATAAAATCAATTCTCATTATTATAAGCTAAATAATGTATTAATATAATCATATCAGAACTTCAGTTCCAACATCCTCTGTTTTATCTTATATACCACCTACGTCTTTGTATAACATCAGAAGTAATTTGTGATTTCATGCTGAGTTTTGTTTATATCCAGAGATTAGGCATTTCATTCTAATTTTGAAGGTGAGAATCCTTTAAAGGGAAATCCTCTCGTTGTTAAAGGAGTGAAACCAACTACAGCTTTTTCATCCTTTTTTGGAACACTTTGGGAAAGTAGCCAAAATTCTTATTTTCTCAGTTTTCCCTGTTGTACAAAATATGATAATTATCACCATGACAATACTCTCATGTCTTTTATTTTTAAAAAAGTCCAAAATCAATTAAATACATTTACATGTTTAATCTGAGGCACTAATTGAATAGCAGTTGACTCTGAAACATTGGTTGAATTTAGAAATCTACTTGCCTAATATGGTTTTTAAATATAATCCCTCATCCATTCAGTAGGATCTAGCATTTTGGTTTCATTTTTCTAAACTTGGATTACTTTTGGTAGATTGGAAATGTGGTCATTTTATAAAAGTTATTACATTCCATGTAAAAGTTTGAAAAATAGAGAGGCTAGACTGGTGAAATATGAATAAAAGGAATATGAGAGATGGTGTTAATAAAAGAGACATCATTCACTTAGACGTTACCATATTAGGAATAATGAATACATAAGTTGTTATAAATTATGCAGTCTAACATCTGTTTTCCTTGGCAAACTTTCTCTTCGTCAATTGCTAAGTGTGCATTGCTCAGATGTGCTAGATAAATAGTTATTATAAGATGTAATTGGTGCTAAAGCTTCAGAAGTTCTGTTCATGTTGCATGACTCATGCTCCCTAAGTCATGGGTAAATTCAAAGAAGGAGCACTTTCTTTATAATGCACTTTGCTATGATCCCTAGGTTCTTCTAGACCAAGTGTACATAAAACTGACCCGATATACTTTTGAGACACCTAGATTCTACTCCTCTGGAGATCCCATGGAATTGGCTTTTGTCTAACGGTGCCTAATAGTAGCCACAGTCCAGAGCTAATATTCAAGTTCTGAATCCGATTGGTGAGCAAAAGGTCAGAAGCGACTGGCTGTAACTCAGCTTGGTCAAGTCATTTACTTCCAAAAAATGATGCCATGTATTGTCAAAATAGACTCATCAGAAAAAGTAAGAAAATTACCCCCAAACTGCTGTTTTCTTTTTTATTGGCTTTATTTATTGTCTTTTTCCTTTCCTGTACCAGTCAAAAATATTTTATTTTTTACACATCATTATTGTGCTTTTGAAAGATATAAAATCGACCAGGAGAAAAGAACTATTCTCTTTATTCGTGGAGAAAACAACTGTACAGAGAGTAGTACTTTCTATTTTGCTTCAACAGCATCCAGGCAATACTGCTTAAACCTACCCAAGCAAAAGCTCAATAGGCATTTTGTCCAGACATGAGCTTTATTTCATTTCCTATTCACCAAGAAGTCCTACAACCCCAGGGTAGCAGGGACTTTGGAGACCTTGGATGAATGATTCATGCCACATCAAGGACCTAATGTCCATTGAGAGGTGGTTCTTTTTGATTGCTATTTACCAGGGCAGTCTCCCACAAAGACCTTGAGTAGGGTGACTCCTCTCTCATCAAAAAACTCCCACTAAATCCCCTCTGACATTAAAAATGCTGTGTCCTACCTTTGGTGAGTTTTCAAAACTGCAGACCGGGCACCTCCTGATGAAAAGCCATTCCCCTATTTGTACTTAAAAAGTAATCCAACTGTATTTTATAAAGTGTGAAGTTTAAAATCTTTTCTGGGCCTGATATATAAATAATATTTTATAAATACAGTTTACATAGTCTTGCTGATCTCTTCCTTACCATTCAGTATTTGAACCTACTGTCATATCACTCGAAATGTTTTGCTTGTTAGCAGAAAATGATGTATTCAGTAGTGTTAACAGCCATCCCCAGTTTAAGTAAAGATGGTCTTGAAGTGAGAGTCTCAATTTTGTAGCACCAGTGTCCTTATTAAAGTTCTTCATGGATGAATCAAAAATCTAAAAATAATTTGCTTTTATCCACTATTTTTATCCCCATATTCACAGTTCTGTGATGATGCCAAAACATCCCCTTCCCCATGCCTGCCGACCCAAAGAAGTGGATTTGGGCAATATGGCTACCACCTAATCTATAGAATGTTCTTTCAGATGATATGAAGTCTGAAGAGTATTCCAAACCCTCCAAGAACAGCCCAGCTTATTGACTCTACTCCCTTGTTTGAAGCCACTGCTGTACACACTTACTATGATATCGGCAGTCTTCTATTGTAGTTGTTGTTGCTGTTGTTCCTATTCTTTTTTTGCCTCTAGGCAACCCATCTCTATTCTTAACTTGCATCCTAGAAGGCTTATCTCAAGTAAATAGGACGCAGCAGAATGCCATGCAAAGCAATTTTACTGAAAATCCTACATCGGTCCAAAGGCTTTTTCTCTTTTCACTAGGGTTTTAATTGATGTACACATTTAGAAATTCCAATTATTGATTTTCAGCAGTCTTCACTTGGTAATGACTTCCCACTTAGCTACTCTCAGAATTAAAATTCAAAAGGGAGAATTTCCATTTGTTTGAAAAACATAACACATTACATACTGTTGATAATATTAGTTTGTTAAGTATGTGCCGAACTGCATATTTTCATTGGATAAGCTGATAGAGGTGAGATGGTTTCTTGCTAACCACAGAAATTCTGTAAATAGAATCTTTCTGGAACAACTGTTATGTGTAAAATTAGTTTTGTTTAAAATTCACATCCAAATACAATGTGAGTTTATTTATCACATTATCTTCCTTTTCCACATCTAAAAAATACAAAACACTCTAAAGCATTCATTCTCTTTATCTTCAGATTAAAAGCAAACATTTAATTTGCATTAGCAAGCTAAACAAGCGCCATTTCATAGACATGAAAGCATTTACAATGAAAATACCTGTGGGCCAACTATTCACAACTGGAGTATTTATGAAACTAGCTATAGGGTAAAAAAGCAAAAAATTTAAAAATTAAAAAAAATCTGTAAGTGATGAAAGTTTTCACTCAAAAAAAATCTTTAGTTTTCTATTATGATGACACTGATTCCTCATGATTTCACAATTCAGAAACATATCCAGCCCAGAGGGCAAAGCTAGTCTCGCTTTTTGACAAGTATTTGCCAGGAAGAGGGAGAAACTATTCTCTTCTCTTCAACATGGAGAAGAGGAATCATTTTGACACTCATCTGTTGTGCCTGTGATTCATAACTCAGTCTTTCCATCTTTATTTAATCCCTCTTTTAAATAGAGTCTGGTAGAATGTAATGGAAGTTTTGGCTATAAAATATATTATCTATCATATGTTTATATTATGGAGATGTGTATTGCTTACTTTTCTTGGGAGCTTTAGCAAAATTCTGAGATGGTCTCCTGTTCTATCAGCCTGGAGCTCAGAGGATCTTGGTCTAAATGTCCAGACTATATCTAGGTAAGATTTAAGGTTGTAGTCAAGGGAAAAATCACCTAAAAATTTATGTACAGAGGGGGGAAAAAAAGACCTATAAGAACATACAGGGAAACATTTATGGTTCTAATGGGGGAAGAGAAGGAGATTTGAAAGAAGACCAAATGTGACTATATTTCTATGAAAACAATCAGGAGAATATGGTATTGTGGAAACTCTAATGATTAGAGTTCTCAGTTGATGATAAATACATTTTCTCTTGCTTATTTAAGCCAAAGGGATTTATTTAAAAATGTTATGTAATTTACACATATCTTTGGGAAGATAATGGAATTGAGCTTGGATGTGTGAGAGCCTTAAAAAGATTAACTAGAGGGAACCTCTGGGTGGCTCAGTTGTTGAGCGACTGTCTTCGGCTCGGGTCATGATCCCGGAGTCCCAGGATTGAGTCCTACATTGGGCTCTTGGGCTCCCTGCTCGGCGGGAAGCCTGCTTCTCCCTCTCTCACTCCCCTGCTTGTTTTCCCTCTCTAGCTGTGTTTCTCTCTGTCAAATGAATAAATAAAATCTAAAAAAAAAAAAAAAAAAGATTAACTAGAGAAAATGCCCAAACTCATCTTGATACACTAGAGATGTTGTCTCACTAAATATGGCATCTATTCCCTGAGGACCAAGAAACCAAGAACTCCACAGCACTCACCCAGAAGAACAGATGTATCTGCTACTATATTACCTATAGAGCCAGTCCTGCCTTAAAACCTGGCCTTGTAAACCTAAAGGTCATCAGTAAAGTGAAGAGACATTTCATTTTATTATTGGGAACAGAAACTGCTTGGCAGCTTATCAAAAGGTGAGTGGGATATGAGAATGTGGATACAGTTCCTATAAAACTCTTGAGAGCCTTTGACACTGAAGGAGGGTGTAAAATGGGAAAACTGGAAGCAGTTATTTGCCAATAGTTTCTTTCATTTGCTTTTCTTTAGGGTGATACTAGCATGCATTTATGTACCAATTAAACATATTTAAAAGGATAGTGAGATTAATAAGGTATAGATTAAGATTCAAAATTCTTAAAAATGCAAGAGTGAATGGGAAAAAGATTATAATATTGAGCAACTGGCCTTTGAAAAAGCACTTTGTTAGATATAAACAGTAGGTGAAGGTAGAGATGTGCACAGTTAAATTTTTAGGTGAGGATAGGAAAATAGAGGTACACCTGTTAGATATTTTAATCTCATCAACATATGAATTATTATCAGTGGTTGATATAATGAGGGGGTGCAGAAAGCAGGGTAATATGGGAAATTTGAAAGGAAATATAAACTTTCTTAAGAAACAGTACTGAAGGGCACCTGGGTGGCTCAGTGGGTTAAAGTCTCTGCCTTCGGCTCAGGTCATGATCTCAGGGTCCTGGGATCGAGGTCCAGATCGGGCTCTCTGCTCAGCACGGAGCCTGCTTCCCCCTCTCTCTCTGCCTGCTTCTCTGCCTACTTGCGATCTCTCTCTCTGTCAAATAAATAAATAAAATCTTGGAAGAAAGAAAGAAAGAAAGAAAGAAAGAAAGAAAGAAAGAAAGAAAGAAAGAAAGAAAGAAAGAAAGAAAGAAAGAAAGAAAGAAAGAGAAAGAAAGAAAGAAAGAAAGAGAAAGAAAGAAAGAAAGAAAGAAAGAAAGAAAGAAAGAAAGAAAGAAAGAAAGAGAAAGAAAGGGCACTGAAATTACCAAGCTGTGTTTAGAGTCCATTTGACACACAGAATTATGATTTTAGTGGGAATCCAGTCTGCTAAGTTATGTTATTTGGATGTAATTTAAATGATGACTCATAGACTAACCTGGGTAAAATGGGAAGTGAAGACAGAAAGTTGTTGATAGTAACAAATCAATGACATGAGTAAAATAGAGGTCATTATACGCTAAAAAATATTTAAGCAGATAGCGTGGGAGGTGTGGGGATGGGGTGGCCCAGTGATAGGTATTAAGGAGGGCATGTGTTGCAATGAGCACTGGGTGTTATACACAAATAATGAATCATGGAACACTACAGTACTTGAGTAAGTATAGAGGAGAGATAGGGAATTGTGGTAATAGAATGCAATTGCATGCTTTCAGAATTTTAACATTGGATAGAATTTGGTGATGATAAATTCTAAAGTATGACCTTGGAAATGTAGTATGTTGGGGAGAGAAAAGGTCATTGATAGTTGATTGTAAAAAAGTAAATAAGCTGAGACTAGAATACTGCATTATTCACAAAGGAGTTTATGGCTCCAGGAAAAAAGAAAATGACAAACCAGCTTGATAACAAAAATTTTCAGTGAATCAGTGGGGTCACTCATTAGAATAAAAAGGTAAGATGAGAAGTCTATAGCTGAGGAGAAGAGCCTGGTAACTCTAGTTATCTCTGTGAATATCAGATAAGAAGGGTTTGTTTTATTTTATTGTTGTTGTTTTTTAAAAGAAGGTAGAAGTTTCATGTTCTGAAATATAGTGTACAAAGAATACAATTATCCTATCAATTTGAGTAAAAACAAGAAAAAAAAGCATTCGAGGTGGTCAGAAGTGCTCCCTGACTGCAGCCACATTTTGGTTAAAGAGACAATGGTAATATTTTGAAATTTGGTTGAAATGTGGAAGAATTGGGATGATCATGTTTTAGGAAGCACCTTGAAAAGATTTACAAGGAAGGGAAGGTATGGATGAATTATTTGGTCACATTAAGAGAACAGGCATGAACTTCCAGAAGACAACTGAATAAAGGAGGATCATAGCCTTCGGGCAATGATTAGAGTAGGCAGATCTGGCTGGCATGGTTCTCTTGTTGCTGGATTTCTCTGCCTTTAGTGCCTGTGGTTCCTGGTCACACCACTTGGGAGAATGAAGAGGTAGATGAAGAGTGAAGGGCAGAAAAGCAAAGTTTCCTAAGCAAGAGTTTAAAGCTCCTGGAGAAGGAAAGGGCTCAAGAGGGTTGCCCATGGAATTTCTAAGTTTAGGGAGTTTTATGAGCTCTTTTGCAAAACCATCTATAAGCAACCAAGGTGTACTGAGTCATGCCAACCAGGGCTTTGGTCAAGTATCTGTCTACCTATTAGGTTAATGTCTACATGTTGATGGTCTTTTTTGCTGACATCTTGGGGCTTATGTCTTAACCCCCTTGCCTGTGATAGTGACAAATGCTTTGTGGGTTAATTTTCTTATTTAGGGCATTTTGCAGAAGTTATTTTTGCAAAAGCTACAAAGCAAACTGCTAATGTGATCCTAAGGTGCAAACAGGATGTTAGTGCTGTTTTATTTTAGCTGTCCTGATTTTGTGTTTTCTTGTTGGGGACCCTGACCCTGACTACCTAACTGTCCAGCTAACTCCTAACCAGTCTAAATCCTGAGAATCTTTTAGAAGATATTTGCATCAGTCTATTCCTCTGAGAAGCATGAAATAGGATAGATTGAGATGTGAAAAAGAAGTTAATGAGGGAATGCCCATGAAGGATAAAGAGAAGAACTGGCAATTAAGAGGCAGGGAGAATTTCAGACCTCTGTGTGGGCCCAACCTATGGAATAAATGAAGGAAAGAGGAAAGTTTGTGTTGAAGGAACTTCTGACAGTAGCACAGCTCTGAGAAAATTTGGGACATAATGATAGGGGGACCCCAAGTAAAGATTGCCCAGTGGAGGAGTCCTATGTTAAACAGGAATAGTGCAGTTCTGGACCCTGCCATACTCAGTTAATGACTGGAGAAGAGCACCTCAGTACATAGAAGATGCCATGGAATCTTAGCCTTTGGGCTCATCCTTGCAGAAGTCTCCATGACTATCTCAAGTAAATATTCCACTCTGGTGCCATCAGACTGAGAAAGTTTTAGTTTCAAGGAAGCTCCCTTTGAAGAAGTTTCCTGAGAGCACATTATTTTCCCCCTAAAATGAATTATGTCATCAACTTTTAAAGTTTCTGTTAGGCTCACATTTTAGTGGAAAGGACAGGGAATAAAAGGTATTCACAAAATAAATAATGTAATTATACCATATGGTAAGTTCTATGAAGTTTTCTTATGAAGTCTTTGAAAAAAAGATGAAGATAAATGAATTTGTGGTAGTGTAAATTGACTAATTTACAACTCTTTGAATGGCCTCGCCCCCCAAATATTGAATTATTGATTGATGTCAGCACACAAGAGAATTTTGAGTGACATTGCAGACCTGATCTTTAACTGTGCCCCATTCCACTTTTATTGTTTTAATCAACGAGCATATGAAGAGACAGCAGTAGGTGGTGGGAAGCTGAGGGGAGACACTGAGTGTGTTTGGGTTGCAAGGAAAAAAGAATCAGAATCCAAAATGATCTCAAGTGTCTAGTATGTCAAACTGGAAGAAATTAAATAGAACAAGATTTATCTAACAGTTCCAACATTATAAGTGCAAGACTGAGAATCACATTCTGTTCGCCATGTTCAGGAAAAGTGCTGGCACTACTGCATTCAGATTTAGATGTCACATTTTAAAAAGCTGGTTGACAATCGAAAGGGTTTACGCAGGATAAAAACAAGACAGGCAGGCAACTCAAAGCTACACCACATTTTTAATGCTAGTCAGTAGAGCCTGGCATCTCGTTGGCCTTAGAATTAAATCTTAAACTTCTGAGCACATGCCAGGAGTCCTTCTACCTGCTTTTGAAGCCCACCAACACCTTCTCACATCATGGACTCTACAAACTTGCTCTCCTCTCTCCATGAATATTCTTTTCCCTCCTCCCCTAGTATCAGCACTGTCATTTCCGTGCTCCTGAGGGGGTACACGGGCACATGGAAACACACACACACACACACACACACACACACACACACACACACTTATATCAAGACTTGCTTCCCCAGTGTCTAACAAGGTCCTGGCCACAAAGGACTCATCCAGCTAGTGCAGAGTTAAGAAATGATATGAGGAATATTTTGGAAGAAATGAACATCCTTATCTTGAAATAACAGTCTTGAGAGACGAGGATAGAAACTGAGTAATTGTTTAAAATAGTTGGAAGGCCTTCTTTTGGAAGATCAATCAACTTCTTTAGGTGAAAGGGTGTCTGGCTGGTTCCATGTGTAGAACATAACTCTTGATCTTGTGGCCAGGAGTTCAAGCCCCACATTAGAAGTGGAGTTTCCTTTCAAACAAGGAAGTTTGAACTGCAGGAACTGCAAGAGACCCTAAAGCAATGGGGCCAGACTTTACTCAACAATTGGGAAAGTTTTAAAAAGGAATAATTATTTACAGAATACACTGCCTCTTGTGATACTCAATTTTATGTCACCAAAAATGTCCAGAAACCTTATTTTTTATTTCTTAGGCACATTTTCTTCTCATATTACCACATCTCTGAAATTGGAATATCTCTTTCATGTGATATTATCTTAAAATTGTTATTATAATTATTATTTTCCATGTACTCCTGATCATCAGAAATTGTCAGCGTTTAACTTGAAGAATAGTTGTCACAGGATTGAAAGATAATCCTGAGTATTACCTCCTAGAAATCAGAGGGCTGTGGGAAGAGGAGGGTTGATGGTGATCAGATATCAAATAATATTTCTGTAGGCTAGTAATGTTAACCTGCCAATACTACTGATAACAGATAGGATGATCTCATGTGGAAAAAATTAAGCATCTGACTCTTGAGTTGGTTGATGCTAAAGAATAAGATTCTGGGAGTATAGAAATTTAAGAATTCATTAGCCAAATTATGTTGTTTTTACTTTGCTTTTGATGTATGCACAAAAGTAATGAATAAAAAACATCGATACCCAATTAAGTCTAAAAGAAGGCTTTAATAAGTATACAGCTTAAATGCTAAGAAAATAGTGTTGTAGTATAATTGGTTATGTTTTGGGTTTTTTTCCCCCTTTCAAATGGTATCTAAACTAACACATATCTAAGAATCAATTTTAGCTTATCATCTATGGAGAGTGATTTAGATTCTAGGTTATGCTACCTTTAAAAGGAGATGTTGAAAAGCATACACTGGAATTCTATGGATAATTGGGACCTAACATTTTTCCATTACATTTTAGTCTTAAGTTTCCTTGGTTAGTATTATGGCCTGAATTGTGGCCCACTGAAAGAAATGTTAAAGTCTTACTTCCCATTATCTGTTAATGTGATCTTACACAGAAATAGACTACTTGCACATGTAATCAAGATGAAGTTAGAGTGAACTAAAGTGGGTCCTAATCTAGTATGACTGGTATCTGCATACGACAAGAGAGACACAGGGAGAATGCCATGGGAAGATAAGAGACACAGAGGGAAGAGGGTCATGTGTGAAAGCAGATCAGAGTTCTTCCAAAAGGAAAGAAACACCTGGGGCTCCCAGAAGCTGGAAGGGGCAAAGGAAAAATTTTTCCTTAAAGGCTTGGGAAGAAACATGACTCTAAAAAAAAACCTTGATTTGGGGCTTCCACTCTCAAGAACTGTGAAACAAAAAGTCCTATTGCTTTAAAATCTGTATTAGTCCCCTAGATCTCCCATAACAAACTATGACAAACTGGGTAGCTTAAAACAACAGAAATTTATTTTCTCATAGTTCCAGTGGCTGGAAGTCTTAAATGTGTCTGCAGGATCAAGATCACTCAATGACTTTAGGGGAGAGTCTACTCTCCGCTTCTTCTTCTCTAGGGCAGTTATAAGCAATCCTTGTCTTTCCTTAGCTTGCTGGGACCTAACTTCAATCTCTGCCCCCATTGTTATACTTGTCCTATGTGTCTTCAGATCTTCTCCTTATAAAGACATCAGTCATGTTGGATTAAGAGCCTCCCCCAGACCATTATGACCTTATTTTAACTAATTACATCTGAAACAACCTTCCTTCCAAATAAGATAATTTTCTGAGGTGCTGGGGGTTAAGACTTCAACACATCTCTCTAGAGGATACAATTCAACTCATAATACCTAGTAAGTTCACCCACAGGAATGTGATTTTCTGTATCAGTTAGCTAAAAATCTCAGAAGCATATCTTTAGTTTCATGATACTAAAAACAAGACTTCTTGTACATGCCTTTTAATCCATGTTATTAGAAAAAAATGCTAATTTGTGGTTACAAAGTGTCTAAATGATGTACTCTGTGGCTTAAGTAAACACTCATAAATGTAAAGAATGCTATTTCATCAGGGAATCTGACACCTTAATTTTATTATATATTTCACTGTCACTATTAGAAAGAAATAATAGTGGACATTTCTAGGACTCTGAAATTTTAATATTTGAGTTAATTATTAATCATTAATGGAAAAAGATGGCCATATCATCTTACCTATTTTTAAAAACTAAGCTTTTAAAATAGATAATTCAAAAGACATACAACAGCTATATCATTTTCTTTTAAGTAATCATATTCTAACCTGATAACAATGAGCTATCCACTCAAGGTAGTTACCAGCATATTCTAGATTGAATCAGCTGTTTTCAAAGATTAACTTGTCCAGCTGGTATCCACTTACTTTCCCAATTATGACAGTTTAAACCCCTAGAGCTCATGTTTTTAATGTTTCTTCCTTTTCCAATAAGTGATTTGGTTTTTCAATGTTGTTCTCAGTAAATGCCTTAACTAATCTGATCTTTGAATCTATGAATCTTTCGTACAATAATTTGGTAATTTAATTGAAAGCATCTTGTGTGTGTGTGTGTGTGTGTGTGCGTGCACGCGCACGAGCGCATGTGCAGGCACATAGGCACACACACTTTGCCAACTTAATTGAAAGTATTGTGGGTGTGATCACTGATTTTTGACCACTGATTCAACCCAAAGTTGGAATAAAAAAAAGTGTATTGCATTCAAAAACAAATTAAGAGGAGTTTTATTTTCATGGTTGAGGCACCACAAATTTCCCTTCTAGTAGACCTATCACAATTCAAAATGTACTAACATCTAAATGGAACACACCATCTGTTTACTAGAAGTAAAATGCCTTGTGTCACATTTATCAATTCATTTGTCAGGTTTGGGATGAAGAAAAACCACTAGTGTAATTCTAAATACTCGCTCATGGTTAATATCCAGCGTAATCCGTAGCAACACTGTAAGAAGCCTCCTAGGTTTAAGCTTGTTTCCCATACCCTTTACGGTCATATTTCCCTCCTACTACAGAAAAAGAAGAGAGAGTTCTTTTCCATGAAAAATGAAACAAGTGCTGGTGTGGGAAAGGCACAACCTTTTTGAAAGCATGATTAAACTATGATGGGTAATCTTAAAAGATTTACCCAAAAGGAATGCCATTTGGAGTCCTGGGGAGAGGCAAGCATCTAGTTATATCTCTAAGTTCCTGCAGAGTGGGAAGGCCTTTCAATAAACTGAAAGGAGATCTAACAACACTTTCTCTGACTTCCTGTTGTGAAGAATTAGAGCCTTAAAATAATTCCACTCAAGGTCCAAGTACTTGAGCTGCTCCAATGTGCCTCTATTAACCTGGCATTAAAGAAGTTAAGCAAAGTCTACCTTTCTCTGTCCAGAAAAAAAGAGGCCAGTCACATTCATTGCAATTCATCTTTAAGCTACAGAATACTAAATGTATTTTAATACTCATATGAGAAATACCTTTTCTCTACGAAATGTTAAGATAGACCCTCATAAATCACTAGGGTTCCTTGGAAATCAGCAGGTAAACTGAGTATTAATACACTTTTTGTTTATTTTCTTGAAATAGCCTTACTTAAGTGCATACAAAATCCTAGAAGCTAAATATTTACTATTCAAGGGAGTAACAGAATAAGATATCCTGTTGATAAATATCAGCCACAGAGAGCAAAAGCAAGGATACAATGTATTCTGTGGATCTGCAAGGGAAGAGGTAGATAATGGGTGGAATCCATGAGCAAAAAAAGAAAAAAAAAGAAGCTTAAGAAAGGAGAGAATTTTCTGTCTGGTTATTCAAAGGGAGAAGGAGAGCTTTTCAGAGAGTTCTCAAGAGCAGGCTTTTTAGGCTATACTCCAGGCATTGGCTTCATTTCCTCCCTTCCCAACAGCTTCTTGATTTTTTTTTTTTTTTTTTTTTTGGTGGGGTAGTGGGGGAGGTGGGTCTCTGTGGTTTCCCAGAAGTGAACTGTATTCTGTGGGTTATTCAACACAGGATCAAAGTTGAGCCAATCCACACAGTCCATTCTAGGTCTAGCAATTGGCTCATGTTTGGCACATCTAAACAGATCCCAGGATGTGAGTTTCTGGGTCTTTCCTGGGAATTTGGGCACAAATAGTGATCCTCTGCGATCACTGTGTGTAACAGTGAATGTGTGTTGTGAAACGACATAGTGTGAGGAGGTGGTAGTAGGAGGATAAAATGGACCTAGGGGAGAGAAAAGACGGGAAAGTATAGTGTAGTAAGGAAGTTGGGGTTCTGATGCCTTGATGTACCAGCATCAAGTCATACCTGAAGTAAGCCATGTCTCTGGACTTGCTGACTAATGAAAAAAGGAAATTTTCAATTTTGATTTATGTTTGTTTGGGTAATGTTTTATGTCACTTTGATATCACCTGTCATTTGAGTTGCAGAAATATAGGACAGAAGAGAATACTACCACCAGTATCATTACAGAATATTGCATTGGAGGCATTTGCTACTCTTATAACTTAAATCATTAAAATTTGGGAAGGTTTCCTTTTAAAATGAAGAGAAAGATGAAGTCTTTATGTCACTTTAAATCAAAGTGACGTAAGTATCACTTTATCAGGAGTAAAAGAAGTACTTTAATAACTATCCTTGCAAGAATGGCTCAGAAGTCAGAGATTGTTTTTGCTTTGTTTTCATTGTCTCAGCTCAAGTCCTTGTGTGTTTACTGTAGTCGTGAATGCCATTCATCATGTATTGTAGAGGGAAACAGAGCTGCTGAAGATGAGTGATCTAGAAGCCTCTTTCAGAAGGATGTTTCCAAGGGCATGAGGCTAGGAGCTAAAAAACAGTAAGTAGCACTGGACTAGTAACTTGAAGACATGCAAACCCTGAGATTTGTGAGTCTGTGATGACCACATGTGCAAGTTAAATCCTAGAAACTGGAGTCCTCTCTTTTGTTTTCATGTTTGTATGTTTTTATAGCAAGACATAGAATTTATTTTCATTCTTATTTTGTCCTTCTGTACTGCCAATAAATTATTTTTGTTTCTAAAGATAGTCATTGCTGTTCTCAAAGACCTACTTCTCACTTTTCCTGGTTTGTCAAAGGAATTTAGTGTCTTCACATGTATCTGAAAGGGAAAACAGAAACAAACAACAAAAAACAGTTAGATTTATTTTAATATGTCAGTTCCAACATTTGGACAAATTACTTAAGCTTATTATGACTCAGCTTTCTTGATATAAATGAGGATCATAATACTTGTCTTCCAGATTTTTAATGAGTTTTGTGTGAGATCATGCAAGTAAAGTGCTCGGCCCAGAGTCTGGCACATATTAACTGCTCAGTGATCACTTTCATTAGAAGGAAATGAACTTGATATATGACTCAGGTGGCCTGTGGTGAAGCTTCACATTTTCTAAGCTCTGTTGAGATTGGAGAAAAAAAAATCTAGTATTTCTATACTGCAGATCCCAAAACATTTTCACACACACACACACACACACACACACACACACACACACTTTGCCTAGAAATTAGTTTAGCATCATTATTTCCAATTTACAGATGAGGGCACTGAGACTCAGAGAAGTGACAGTGCACAGACCAAAAATGGCTGGTTTGGAACACAAATTTGGGGTTTCTGACCTTCAGCCCACTATTCTTCCTGTTCCGACCTCACTTCATTCAGTCGTCATGATTCTTATGTGAAGAATCTCAGAAAAGATTCTCACATGCATACTGATAAAGAAGAGTTTGGCTAGCACGGAAGCCAGAAACCTATGCTTGATAAATTGTCAAAGGTCAGTATGAATATGCATAAGCAGGGTCCAAGGAATGTAATGTAATTACTTTTATCATGTCTTGAAATTGAGGAGCTTTGAGGAATTGAGAAAATTTGGGCCTATTAATAGATCTGGATTGAAGACTATGTAGAGATTAAATATAATCATAATTACAATGATCATATTTTGCATTATAATTTTTTGTGGTCATTTTCTATGCATTTTCTCATTTTTAAAATTTGTAGAGTGTTAGAGTATGCTCAGAGAAACCTTTAAAAGTAAAAGAATGTTAAAATTGTAGCTTTTAGATTAAGCAATATGAACAGTCTCATTTCAGATTTTCTTGTAAATAACCTGGATAAAGCTATTTTACTGAGAAACTTCCAGATTTATAGCAGAATATATCTTGGTGTGGGGAACTGCCAAATAACTAAGAATAAACCATACTGCTGCATGTTGGGGCTCTGTGGATTTGGTATGTAGGAATGGATATGTTTTAGTGAGAACAAGAACATATGGCAAATCAGAACATATCAAGAACAAATCCCGAACATATGGTAAAACATTTGAAAAGGGTAGTCCAAACACTCTCACAAGGATGAACTTTTTTCTCTCTCACTTACAGGTGAAAGCAAAAGTCTAGAAGTCACTGGAAGCAGAACCAACAGAGTGCTTTAAAAAAAAAAAATCAACTTAGTGTTTGGCATCACTGTTAAAGGTAGTAGAGATAAATTAGTGCAAAAATTTTAATTTCATTTTGCAAAAAACATAGTGCATGGAATATGGAGTATTTTTGTATTTGTGCATGCTAAGCTTTAAGAGAACTTTGATGGTATTATTTATGTATTACTCACCCACTAATTTCTTCATTCACACCTTTACTCATTAGCGACACAGTAAAGTATTAGTGGCTTAGGGTGTAGACATCTAACCTGACCAGATGGTCAGTGGTAGTCTCTCTCTGCCAGCTGGCACCATATGCACCCTCACTTGATGACTGAGGTCAGTGCAGGCAGTTGCTACAGTGCATGGGCTTGAACTGGAGAAAGGGGAAATTTTACAGATCTGGAGGGAGTGGTGAGTAAACCGAGCATGGAGTCAGTCTAATCCTTAAAGATTTCATGTATATCATGCCAAAGAGTTTAGGACTTTTCTGAAGTGATTGAGGGAGCAATTGATGTATTTGTGCTTTGAGAATGTTATCAGGTAAGATTTGTATTGCCACAACCAAGCTGAGACAGGGTGAGTTGCCCACTGGTCTAAATTTAATGCTGATGCCCTTTGGAACGTCCTTATGAATCAGTAGCTGAACTTATAATGGAGAGATTTCTTGGTGTTTCCAATACCATTTATTTAGGGGCTGTTAACAGCTATTAAAATTCTTGCACAATAAATGTCTCTTTTCTTCTTTTTCTTAAATTTCCATTTATTATGTTGCATGTCCCCAGACTCTCTCCCAAGCCTCGCAAAGGACTACTCAAGGAGACATCAGTAGCAAACTTTCATTTAATCCCTCAAATGTTTAAAGTATCTGAAAGCTCTTTTCCTCACTTACTGAGAGCTGCTGCTGCTCAGCATTGACAGCACAGATGTTTTCCTTCTCCATGTTGTCGTAATTAGAAAACTCAGCCCTGCTGTAAGGAAGTAGGAGTGATAAGGAATCCTTTAGTCAGTAAATTGCCTTATGAGTTATAAGTATGTCCCTATGATAGGGAATGATGCCAATAATAGACTGTTATTCAAAAGGAAGGGTTGACACTTGAAACTAATGTAACATTATGTATAAGCTGTATGTCAATTTTTAAAAGACACACACACAATTAAAAAAAAAGAAAGAAAGAAAGGGAAATAAAATACAAAGTTAGTAGTTAAATAGTAAGTTTACTTGTGCTTTACACTCTGGAAACAAAATTGCACTTAGATTTCTCTCCAAGTACAAAAGAAGGATTCCTGCTTCTGAGTATATTCAAAGCATCTCACAGGTCATTGCACAAACTGTTGCTCCCTGTCCTAAAGCAATCTGACCCTGTGCCTCCCTGAAGTTCTTCTTCTTTTTTTTTTTTTTTTCTTTTTTTGGAGATAAATAGTAGCTGCCAAAAATCTTTGAGACCGGTGAGGTATAAATATGCCCCTGGTTAAAATGCAAGACTTTAGAACAAATTTCCTCCCTCAAACAGATGCTTATGAAACAAATATTTATTAGCAAGCTGTTGGTAAAGTCCTTATACTTTGTCTTTTGCGGGAGTTCCAGTCCCACATTACTTACAAGTTTACTTGGGGCAGATACAACAAATTTCCATAGGCAAGGTTCCGCACCTGATAGCTGAAATCTGGCATCAAGAAATCATCCTCAGGGGCGCCTGGGTGGCTCAGTTGGCTAAGCATCTGCCTTCGGCTCAGGTCACGATCCTGGAGACCCAAGATCGAGTCCCACATCGGGCTTCCTGCCTGGCGGGAAGCCTGCTTCTCCCTCTCTCACTCCCCTTGCTTGTGTTCCCTCTCTGGCTGTGTTTCTCTCTGTCAAATAAATAAAATCTTAAAAAAAAAAAAAAAAGAAATCATCCTCAGTTGGTCACTGGCACTGTTCAGGGATCAAAGTTTGTGATCCTTTTCTGAGAGTACAGCCTCAAGGCTTCACTGGATTCTTATCCTACCCTTCTGTTCTGGGGGATGCCTCTAAAGGATTTTCCAGCTCTGGTGTGTGGGTTATTTTATATGAGCTGGAAAATCCTTTAGAGGCATCCCCCAGATTTTACAAGGGTCAAATCAGGTCAAAATCTTTTAAAAAATGCATTTTTGAGCATTTATTATGCTGCTTAGGAAAACAGTGGATTTTAATCCAGAAATGGATAACAGGTTGCGTGTATTCTTTATAGCATGTTTGCTGGCCTGTTTATCCTTTAACCTAACTTGCATACGTGTAACATTTTAGCAATAGTTATATACTTTAAAATAAATTATAGACACTGCAAAAAATATCCCCAGTTTTTTTTTTTTTAAAGATTTTATTTATTTGACAGAGAGAAACACAGCCAGAGAG
>PITA01002746.1:0-81260 GCA_004023965.1 Spilogale gracilis | reverse complement strand
CTTATTAGTTAGTTGCAATGTATCAAAGACTAAGAAGCTTGAATCCTAAATTGTAAGACTCTGTGCTAATTCATGATCTTGTCTGTTGCTTGTGGTATTGTTAAAAGCATCAGAACTCTGCAATCAATAAGACCACTGAATAACCTTGGGAAACTCACTAACCCCCAGACTCTGTTTCCTCACATGTTAAAAAGGTCAAAGTTCTCATGTTGCAAGGCGGGTGTGAGAATTAAATAGCATCTAGATGGCCCCACAGTGTCCAGTTAAAAGGTGCTTCCTTTCCTTTTGCATTGACAAAACTGAAACAGCAACTGATGATTCAGAACACAAAAAAGTACTGCCAAACGTACAGAATAAGATGTGATTGCAGGAAGCTTCATAGGTAAACACAAGAAAACATCCACTTAGGGATTCTGTTTAGTTGAGTAAAAGTCATAATCTTTTTAATTTGGGGCTTTCACAAAAACTGAACAAACTAGACATGAATGCTGTGTGTTTCGATGAATTTCAATAGGAGAAGTAATATGTTGTATTTAAATTTGAAGAGTTTGAACAACAGTGAATCGCTGTGTTTCTCCATTCTAAAATGGCTTCTACTTTTCTTGCTGATAATTGTATTAGTAGTAATTGTACTTTATCATGTATTTTATTATCCTAGAATTACTTGTATAACAAAAGAAAATTATTATTTGCCTTTAGTTCTTTCTTTTCTATGTTTAAAATTCTGTAAGGAAATGTGGCTTGAAGAACACTCACTGATTGTTAATAATTGGCAAGCAAATGTTTGCACCTGTGTCTGAATTGATACATATAAAATGTGAATGATACTGCTGAAAATAACAGTCATTAGAATACCTGCATAATTCTTAACTCTAAAGACGTTTCTTCACCTCCATTGGAGAAACAACTTAAGCATTAGTTCTATCAGGAAATACCCTCTGAGAATAGAAGTTACCCATTTCCTTGAAGAAATCTTTTAAAATGTGATGGAAATCTTCTGTTAGAGCTATGTAGAAAATCACTTAGGCCCGCCCAAAGATTTTGGTGACTTTTTCCGTGAAATACAGGCTTATTTCAGGATAGTGTATAACTCTTAACATGACATAATTAAAAACGTTTCTACCACCAGATCCATGTAAAATGAAGAATTTTGCCTCAGTCATGGGGCACCTGGTTGGCTCAGTTAGTTAAGCATCTGACTTTGACTAAGGTCATAATCCTAGGGTCCTGGGATAGAACCCTGCCCTAGGGCTTCTGGTCAGCGGGAAGCCTACTTCTCCCTCTGCCTCTGCTACCACCACCTACCTCCTGCTCATGCTCTCTCTCTGTCTCAAATAAATAAATAAATTTTTTTTTTAAGATTTTGTTTATTTGACAGAGAGAAACACAGCCAGAGAGGGAACACAAGCAACAAGAGTGAGAGAGGGAGAAGCAGGCTTCCTGCTGAGCAGGGAGCCCAATGTGGGAATCGATCCCGGGTCTCCGACCTGAGTTGAAGGCAGACGCTTAACCAACTGAGCCACCCAGGTGCCCCTAAATAAAATCTAAAAAAAAAAAAAAAAAAAAAAAAAAAAGAAGGAATTTTGCCTCAATCTTGAAACTATATGATGTGGGGAGGCAGTGAAAAAGTTAGAAGGTTAAAAAGGTACCACGAGTTACAAGAGCAGTTAGAGTTATTATTTGACATGCAGATTATTGCTGAGAATTTATTGGACCTCAAATACATTCTACTCTGGTTCTTCACAGTCCGGCAAACCTCTAAACTAGATTGTAAAGAATACTAATAACCAACAATTCTCGAGCACTTACTAGGTGTCAAGCACTCTTCCGAGCAATTTGCTTGGATTACCTCATTCAATCTGGGTATTAGATTTAACTAAGTCATATCATGAGTAATTGAAACGTTTTACTACATCTTATTTTTAATTGACAATGAACTGGAAACTTGCAGCTTGAACTTTTTTACATTCTCCTTCATGGTCTTCGGTCTTAGAAGACATTGTGTCTATGACTTTTAAAGTAATTCTCCAGTTCTAGTTTCTTAAAATAATCTTTAAATTCTATGTCTGGCTTATCTCACTATCTTGATATGTTTTTTTCCTGATTTCTCCCTCTCAATCTTATTCTTTCTTTCTTGCCTTGGTACTTCTCTTTAACATCATCTTTTTCTTCTCTTCCTCTTTCTCCTATATCCTGAAATTATGTTCTCCTCAAATGATTTTTAATACTTGTTTGCTTATTTGCTTCCCTCCCCCAAAATCTTTGCCAGCAGCATGTAAACAATCCACTGATGCTTCTACATCATAGTTAGATAAAAGTTTTCTTTTATATTCATGTTTCCTCGATGCTAATTGAAAGGCAATAATGGCCCCAATTTCATGCTGTTTAGGAAGTGCTTGTTCTAAGGAAACAAGGTGCATTTGTAGTGACTGACAGAGTATTCAACATTGACATTGACTTTTTTTCCTCTGCAGCAAAATGTCAGTAAATACGGAAAAAGGGCACACAACTTGAGAGGCGGAATTCTCTTCTAACTTCAAGCAATTCCTGACTATGACACATAAATACTATCAGAGTAAGAGTTCCCTTTGTTTTGATTCTGCCAAAGTTGAGAATAAAAATAAAAGAAATGTTATATATTGTTATTTTATTTTATATGTGTCTATTTAGTTCTTTGACCTCATGCTGCCATGCTTTGAGAAATCTCTTTGATTTACCTGATCAAAGTAGCTGGGAATACTACTTAGATTCAAGCCCCATAGGCTGGAGGGTTTGAACCTATTAATCTTTCTGAGTCTGTCCTGTCTCAGTGTAAAATGAGAAGATGGATATCTCACCTGTTTGAAGGCCATTGGCTGTCTCCTGATCTATGGCATGTACACCATCTACCTTATTCAATAGTAACCTGATAAAGAGATGTTTAAGGCCTGACATAATTCAATAGAGTAGCTTGCTAGATTTTTTACCCCCAATAATTTAATAATACCAATGATTTGTGATTTATTTCAGCTGAAATGTTTATTATTAGATCAATACTGAGGTTGTAGTGAGAGTGTGTGTGAATCAGAGACAGGGTTCAGCTAAGTCTCAATGGCAAACTATTTTGTTACATATCTTAGTTTTTACGAATGATTTTTTTAGCCTTTCAGATCTTATGTTGGTTTATAATGATCAAGTGCTCTTACATGTATTTCACTTAATTGGTATTGTCCCTAGAAAATAACACAAATGACGTTTTACTGAAAAGTTGGTATTATTATATAAACCCCTTTCACTGATTAAATTTGTATGGAAGTCATAAGAGCAATTCTCTCCTTATTAATAAAGCATATCATCATTTTACTTAAGTACACAAAGTTAAAAGAAGTATTTATGACAGCTTTTAATAAATTTTTAAAAATTGAATCATTTCTATAATTAATTATAAATTATTTTCTCAATCCTATTTTCTCTATCATGCCCTTTTTGTTCCTGCTATGATAGCCTTGGTGCCATCCACCTAATCTCACATCTTCACGCCTACTCATCTCTAACAGCTAATTGGCAATCAGAACTGATTCTCAACTTATCAGGAATCATACTAAGTTTATAGGGGTGATGCATAAATTATCTCCATTAACATCTTTGCTTTTCTTTTTTTGATCATCACAACTATTTTGATTTTTCCTGTACACTCTATTGTAGATATGTCCTTTCCTCCTTCTCCTCCTCTTCCTCCTTCTCCACCTCTGTCCTCTTCTTCTTCTTTCCCTACTTCTTCTTGACTACTGCCTTAGAGTTAGGCCACTTATCACTCAATCCTTCCTGATCCTGCTTTATCTTCGTCTGACCTAGTATTTGTCTTAACCTTATTCTCTCCATTTTCCTTGACCATGGTTTGCCTGCCTCTCTCTAACTTTGATCATATAGATTCAGTACTCTCTAGCCCACTCAGCTATGCCTAGACCATTTGTTTGGGCCTATTCTGCTTTTATCCTTAAGCATGGGATTTAATTAATATCTAAATAAATTTTTCAACAAGTAAACCATAATGATGGTACCTACTAATCATTTCCTTCAGATGCTAGGTCTTACCAACTTCCTTAGATCTAAACCCAAGGGTATCCACTGCCTTAAAATTGGCAGAAATAAAATAATAGCAATTTAATTTGTGTCATACTCAGAAAAGCAGAGGCATCATTATTAAAATTAACTTTTGACTCTGATTCTTTAACACATCAAATTAACTTCTGTTTATTTTATTGTACTCATAAGTATAATCTTTTTCCCATTGTTTTCTACCTCTTTGCTACTTAGCTTTCAGGAAGGAAAATATCAGCTCTACTAAAAGTTGCCATGGTCGCTTATGACTTTGCAATGGACACAGATGCCATAAGGGATAGCTTCTCTCTTCAGGCTATGAAGCCTATTGATGGAGCTATAGGATGTTGACTTGTCAAAATCTAGAAGCAAATGCTTATCAGTATCAGGGCCTTGTGATCTTTGGCTCAGGTATAGGAGCTATTTGGGGTAGAGATGAGATATGTTAAACTGGACATTTCCATAGAACTTTTTATGAGTTTATTGAATACATTTAAGTGCCTTAACTTTTCTTTAGATAGAACCGACAAAAACAGCTGCACAAGAATCTCAAGATTTAGCATGCAAAACAAGATTTCTTCCTTTGCTGACATCTACCAGTTGCTTCCTATATAATGTGCTAAGTGCTTACGTGATTTCTTTCCTTTAACTCCCAAACTGTATGAGGCAATTGTTCTTATTGGCATCTACAAAGCAGAATTTGATACATAAAGAAGTTAAGTAACTGTCGTGTTCCTAAAAAGCCTCAGATTATAAATTATAAAGCCAAAATTTGAACTCGTGTTCCTGACATCAGGACTCTCACTGTTAACTGGAATGTTCAGACTGCCTCCCTTTACTTCCAGCATCAACATCCATCATCCCATATAGATCAAGAACCTCATCTGGAGTGTATGTTTTTGGAGGAGATTCCTTACTTCCTCACTGTAGTAGAAGTAGAGCCTGGAACCATTTAGAAGGTCAGGTGAATTTGTCAAGGTAGTAAAGAGATGGCTGGGCAATATAACAGCTATCCCAAGTATCCTGGAGAGTCTGAACAGTCTTGGGGTTAAAAATAATGTTACTGGGCCCTCAAGACCAGGTTCTTAAGTCTCAAGATCATACAAATCAACACTGAACTCAAGAGAAAGAAAGGAATGGAGTTTATTTTTTTATTTTTTTTAAAGATTTATTTATTTATTTATTTGACAGAGAGAAACACAGCCAGAGAGGGAACACAAGCAGGGGGAGTGAGAGAGGGAGAAGCAGGCTTCCTGCCGAGCAGGGAGCCCAATGTGGGACTCGATCCCTGGTCTCCGGGATCATGACCTGAGCCAAAGGCAGTCGTTCAACCAATTGAGCCACCTAGGCACCTCTGGAGTGGAGTTTATTAAAGATAGCTTGTGGGGAATGGGGAATGAATCTTGGAACACTGGAAAAAAAAATTAAGTAACAATAAAAAAAAAAGAAAAAAGATAGCTTGCATCCAAGGGAGCAGCTCCAGGTAAGAGGGATGTTGCTCTCTGAGGGTTAATGTACAGAGTTTATAAAGGCACCTTTCTAAAAGGTGAAGGGGCTGGCATGGGGAAGCCTCCTTTAATCCCATGGTCCTTATCTTGTGATCCTTACTTTTTAGTGGACACAAGACAATCACAGCATGCTTTTCTCTATGTTTGACATTCTTTCAGGGTTCCTGCAGAATAGAAATAGTTGTGCAAGCAGGCTTTTAAATTGTTACTTCTAACTTTGCCGGGACAACCATTACCCCTAAGGCTGTTATCTCTTTTTCCCAGAGGTGTTTGTCTCTAAGCTTATGGAAACTTTTAACCCTTGCCTCAGACCAGTAGCTTTACAAGAGTTAAGTCACACTTGTTTCACCTATACTCTCTCTAAAGTATTATATAATTTTGAAGATACTGCTTCCTGTAACTTCAACAGCAAGCTAAACATCCTATGACTTCTGTCAATTGCACATATACATGCACAGGTAGAGTTTTGCTACCTTGCTAAAACATTGGGTGACAGTTAATCTTGTTTCTAGAATATGAAATTAAAGCCATCAGTAAATATTAGTAAGGTGCTAAAATTTAGTTTATGAATAACAATGTTAGGAATACTTCCTCATTAAGTACATTACTAGCAAATAGCCAGAAGTGCAAGATACAAAATTACAGTCCATGGACTTGGTGGTTAGCAACAGTTAACCACTGAGGGGGCTCAGCTTGCAAACCATCTTGATGTCCTTCTACCTTGGTGGAACCTCAGGTCATATTTGATATTCAATTCTTTAGCCAACCCAAACTTCAGAGAATAATAATTAAATGCAATTTCAAACTATTGAACAGTAATTTCCTCAAAGCTTGCTTTCAAATGGTTCATTATTTTATTCTTTTGGTGCAAGGATATTTATTACTTCCCACCACTTTGCCACCATCTGATCCTTATCTAATTGGATAACATTTATCTTGTTTGATTCACATCTCAGGATGACTGTGGCCAAAGAGACACGGAGTAACGTGGGCTAGGAAAAACTTCCAATAATCCACATAGTTCATATGTATATATTAGAGGAAAATTTTCCACGCTAATTTAAAAGTATTCTCCAGCCTCTCCACACTGCTCTGAGTTATAGAGCCATTATTAGTTAAAAGACTTCAAGCCAGAACTAAGTAGAATCAAACAGTAGGCTCTGGCTTGCTCCTATTGAGACAATTACCTTCTGCTCTCTGCATTAAGGATCTTGTATTGAGTCCTTGGGCATTTTGCTTGGCCCCTTCTGCTTCACCCAGTTTGTAGAAAGAAAATCATACGTACCTATATTGCCACTCTTCCTTCTTTTTCATGAGTTCAATTAAACAATGAACTGATTTGAGTTTGAATCTCAATTGTGTAACCTTCAAGAATATGCAAATTTTTTATCCTTTTTTCTCACTTGTAAAATACGAATAATATTTTCAGAGTTGTTATAGTTTTTGTGCAAGATATTCCTTTCAAAATAACAGCCCCCAAAACTTTCTGCGAAAAGAGAGGGTCTAGAGAGAGCAAAGTTAGAAAATTCTAAATAAATAAATAAAAAAAAAAAAAGAAAATTCTAAATATTGTGTCTTAATTTTTATGTATCAAAATTATATTATTATTTAATGATTCTGAGAAATACTAAAGAAAACCTGTTTATATTAACTCAACATTTCCCCAAAATTTTGATTACATATGTTGTGTGTTTATGACTTATTAACCCTACACAGACCTAGAAGAATATGGAATGTACTTTAGAAAAATGCTCTTTTAAGGACTAAAACATGTCTAGTCTAGATCACATTGCTAAATTCCAGGCTCCAGCTACATATTTGATATCCTCACTTAGGTGTCAAGGACACAAGCTGTTCAGAACTGAAATCTTGATTTTCTCTCTAAACCTACATTTTATGCAATCGTTCTTAGCTCAGTAGACCTCAAATCTATCCTTTGGCTCTGATCAAAGACATTGAGGGCATTTTTTATTTATTTCTGTTTCCTATGCCATATGATGATCATTAGGAAATCTTATTAAAAATGCACATGAAATCTGGCTGGTCACCTACTCCACCATTACCACCCGGGCCCAAGCCACTCTCTCACATAGATGAAACAATGTCCTTTGTATTGGTTTCCATGCTCCTCCCCTGCCCTTGTACAGGCTTTTGTTAACATGTAAGTCATACTGTGTCTCTCTTCTGCTCAAAATTGTCTAATACTTTTTACCTTACCAAGAGTGAAAGCCCAAGTTGTGTGAATCCCACAGAAGTTCTTCTTGCCCCATTGCCTTAATTCTCAGACCTCATTTCCTACAAATATCCCCTTGATTCCTTCTCTTAAGCTACAATATTTTTTCTGTTTTTTTTTTTTTTTTTTTTTTTTTTTTTTTTTTTTTTTTTTTTTTTTTTTTTTTTTTTTTTTTTTTTTTTTTTTTTTTTTTTTTGTGATTTTCAAATGTAGGAGGCACATTCCTGCCTCAAGGTCTTTGCACATGCTGTTCCCTTTCACTTGAATGTTCTTTCCCCCAGATAGCTACATCTATCTGAGCCTGGTCTTTCTCACATATTAAAAAATTGTCTGCTGCAATGTCTTTTGGAAAATGCATTTCAGAAGAGTAAATATTAATCTGAATATCTTCCATGAATTCATATACTTTTCCTGTTCATGGAAGAAATCCAGGCTAATACTTCAGTGAAAACTGTCATAACCATTCTATTTAACAATGCAGTTAAAAACAAGTCCCTTAACCCCTACAGTGTCTTTTCTTATTTTTTAATTTATTTTTCTATATAGTACTCATCTATTACATTATAAATTTTACTTATTTATTATTTTCCATCTCTCTCCACCAGAACATAAGTAATAGGAGGGCCCAACATTTCATCTCATCAATAAATAACGTATGATTTAATAAATCGTATTTTATATAGAAACTTAGAACTCTATTATTATTAGCCTTGATAATATTAATGTTATTAATTTTGCTAACCTCCCCAATGTCTTCTTATTGCTACTAAAATGTCTCAAAAGAAAACCTAAAATTTTAAATTGAGACAACTATACACAATATTTTTTTAATTTTATAGAAGAGATATCTGGAATCTGTGTGTGTGGGGGGGTCTCTCACAAGGAATATTGTGATTATATTTACCACACCCAGATAACTAAGAAAGAGAGAGAGAGGAAGATAGATGGCACCATCTGATCCATCACTGAGAGTGTCTTCAACATCCACACATGATGTAAGTTTTATCTACCACGATCATTATTTTGTTCTGGGTCCTCACCAATAGTCTTCAAGCTCCATATTTCTACTAACAGACTAGTCATGGCAATCTGGTTTATTTATTTATTTATTCATTTGGTAATTACTGTCAAACTTTTTCTAGGCCCTACCTATTAACCAATTTCAAAGCTATTTCCACACTTTTTTGGTATTGTTCTAACAGCACCCCACTTAGCTAATTTGTACATTAAGATAGTCTTCAAATCAGCAATTCCACTTTGTTTATTCACTAACATAAATGTGCATTGGCATTACAAAAAAACTAGAAAAAAAAGTCATTTCTCATCAAAAAGACAACTCAATAATATCAGGAATATTCTTGCAATGATATACCATACATGGATTAGAGTAAATAAATCAAAACTGCATGTTTCAATATGGACAGATCCTAGAAATTAATTGCTTAAAAACACAATGTAAGTTACAATTTCATATATATATATATGAATATATGTACATATATAATACCATCCTGTTTAAAAATAATATTAAAACATTCAAAATGATATATAAGAAAAGTATAAAGATATTCAGGTAATGATAAGCACCTAATTCAAGACTGTGAATTTCTTTGGGAGGTGTGAGGAAGAAATAGTGAAGAGAGAGCACATAGTAAGGCTTCAAGAGCTATGGGCAAGTTGTGTACATGCGTATTACATAAATTGCTTAAATTCTTAAGTCTTAGCTAGTAAAATGAAGCATGATTAGATGAAACAGGATTTTATAGGTTTATATCATTTTGAAGAAAAAATGAAGGCTCTAGCTGGAGTTGAGCATACTTTTAAAATATTAGTGACATCATTTTAAATTTCCCCCAGATTCAAGGAACATAATGCAAGAGAAAAGACTGGATTGCCATCAGGCTGCTCTTTACCCACTGCTCTGTAAATAGTTATAAAAATTCTTAAAATACTCTCTCATTCTATTGGCATTGATCCTTTCTTTCTGGCATTTTGTAAAACACTTATTTACATGTTGCACTTGTACTCTAGGGGCTAATTTTGTGAACTCCAGAACAAAATTAAATATGTTGGAAGATTATGTAAGCTCAAATGTTATATTTAAATGATTGAGAGCCACTAAGGCAAAATGTCAACAATATTCACATTGCTTTGCAAGGAAACTAGTTCCATATAATAGAAAATATAGCCCCAGACCCATATCCCATTAAAATGTAAATAGGCATCCCAATATGTTTCTTTCCAACTTTTTTTCATACAAATCGAGCCATACTTTGTGCATGAGACTGTAGCTAAAATTGTCTTGTTGCACATCCGCATTGTGTTTACTGGAGGTTTTAGCTTTTGATGTCGAAGAGATGAAACTTGTATTGAGAAATTCATCTGGAGAAAAGTGAGGGTAAGCTTTTATTCTTGTATTGTGCATTGTAGATCACTGGATCAGATCCAGAGAGTTCACATTGGTTTGAACCAACCTGAAAAATCTATTAGAAAGAAAGAAAGAAAAAAAAAAAGATAAAGAAAAAAGAAAAAGAAGAAAGGAAGGAAGAAAGAAAAAAAAGGAAGAAAAGGGGGCAGATTACTTTCTAACCATGGATGCTTTAGATGGAGGGGGCAACACTTGCATATTTGAAAGTTTCTTTATACCTGAAAGACACTTCATCATTGTGAAGCATCTGCTTATATTTAGCAGAAAACTTTCCTCTAGTCAGGTATCAAGTATACTTTCTCCTAACTTGTATGGTGAAAGTGATGGTGAGAAAGGAGAAAGTGATGGTTCTTTTATACCAGCAACTCAGGAATAATACAGCCTAGTGTCAAATCTGTGCTCAATTACTCATAAAAGATATACATGACCAAGAGGTAAACTCCCTACCCTCTCGGAGTTCATTTCATCCTCTGAATTGGGAATAACAAGGACATCTAGCTCGTGATAGTTTGCACAGGTTGGGTGACAGAAGTACATAGAAAGTAACTAGGATGATATCTTTGACATGCTGGGAATGGAAAAGTCAGAGTTATTTTTAACAATAACCTTATTATTTTAAAGTGGACCTAAAATGTAAAGAAGTACAAATGTTATCAACTCATAGATCTTTATTTTATATATAGATAACATGTATTTTTATTATATCATTATATCTATTATATATAAATGGCATGTATTTAATTATAGATAAAATTACATATATCTAGGTATATATTATATATATACCATTACTGATTTTTATAGGGGGAAAAATCCTCTTTTTAAAGAAGTATTCACAGAGCCATCACCTCCCATCTCCTCCCAGCCATCCCCTGCCTTCTCCCCTTTATTCTCTGAAGAAAGTCTTTTCTAGTCACAAAAATGTTACAGAGTTATTTGGACAATCTTCACATTTTCCTAAGTGAAGAAATCTCTTCCCATCTCTGAATTTCTGTAAGTCAACTTTTTAAAACTTTTAACATTTTCTTATTTATATTATGGTTATTTGTATTTACTTATTTTCTTTTAAGATTTTATGTACTTATTTGACAGTGAGAAACACAGCAAGAGAAGGAACATAAGCAGGGGGAGTGAAAGAGGGAGAAGCAGGCTTCTCACGGAGCAGGGAGCCTGATGTGGGGCTTGATCTTGGGACTCCGGGATCATGACCTGAGCTGAAGGCAGTTGCTTAATGACTGAGCCACACAGGTGCCCCAAGTTATTTTTATCCACAGTGATATCTTCCACCCCTTTGACTGATATTTCCAGTAAAAAATATATTTTATAGGGTTATGCAGTATACATATGCCTGTCCTTGCCTTTATCATTCAAGCTGCTCTAATGGGTTTGATTCTATTCTGTTGCATTCCATTCTAACCTTCCTCCATTACACCCATCTATCCTGTCCTTTCCCCATCTCTTTTATTTTCCTCCATCTGTTTTGTCATACAACCTGGTAGCCTAATATATCCTATCTTACTCTACTCTATTTTATATGTGTGTGTGTGGTTTTTTGTTTTGTGTGTGTGTGTGTGTGTGTGTGTGTGTGTTTTGTTTGTTTGTTTGGTTGGTTTTTTTGAGAGAGAGAGAAAGAGTGTGTACATATGGGTAGGAGGCAGAGGGAGAAAGAGAGAGAGAATCCCAAGCAGGCTCCATGCCCAGAGCTTGATCTGGGTGAGGAGTCCCACCCAGAGCTTGATCTCATGACCCCGAGATCATGACCTGAGTCAAAATCAAGACTGGGTTGCTTAAAAGACTGAGCCACCAAGGCGCCCTTATTTTGTATTTTTAAAATGCTAGACTGAACCTATAAATTTTTTTAAAGATTTTATTTATTTATTTGACAGAGAGAGAGAGATCACAAATAGGCAGAGAGGCAGGCAGAGAGAGAGGGGGGAGAAGCAGGCTCCCCACTGAGCAGAGAGCCCGATGTGGGACTCGATCCCAGAACCCTGAGATCATGACCTGAGCCAAAAGGCAGAGGCTTAACTGTCTGAGCCACCCAGGCTCCCTAAACATATAAATTGATCACATGCTCAATAAAGTTGTGATCACAGTCTATAAAGCATTTCCTCCCCTCCTTGAGTTAGAATCCATTTTGGACTCTTCTTGCATCTTTAACAGTATTTGGAATGATGTAACATATATATATATATATATATATATATATATATATATATGCACAGTAAGAAATATATGTGTGTATATGTGTATATAAACATATACATATATGCTTTTAACTTGGAATACTGGTCTACACACAGAGTTTACTAAAGCCAAATATAAAGTTAATCCCTAACTCAGAGTTATAGCTTTGGGCAAAAGTATTATTCTCTGTTAGAAACTTTACTAAGCTTGGGGCACCTGGGTGGCTCAGTTGGTTAAGCGACTACCTTTGGCTCAGGTCATGATCCCATTTATAAATAAATAAATAAAATCTTTAAAAAAAAAAAAGAAACTTTACTAAGCTCTCTGTGGGTTTTTCAGCATTAAGATATTATCTCAAATGTATAGAACTTATAAGTGAAAAAATTGAGAGGAAAATTTGCGATAACAAATGATTATTCATATTATATTGGCATATCATCTCAGTTGAATTTAGTGAAAGAAACTGATTTCCTGGTTATGGATTGAAGCATATTTCATTTGATTAACCAAGGTTTTTTGTTTGTTTTGTTTTAAAGATTTTATTTATTTGACAGAGAGAAACACAGCCAGAGAGGGAACACAAGCAGGGGGAGTGAGAGGGAGAAGCAGGCTTCCCGCTGAGCAGGGAGACCCATGTGGGACTCGATCCCGGGTCTCCGGGACCATGACCTGAGCCGAAGGCAGTCGCTTAACCAACTGAGCCACCCAGGTGCCCCAGATTAACCAAGGTTTTAACTAGCTCTGCTTTATTAGGATGGGGGAGATAGGAATTGGGAAGAATAAGTGAAGATATATGAGAACCAATTTAGACAATTTATAGAGTCCAAAAATATATCAGTAAATTCTGAATTTTTCTTTAACTTGTAGTACTTGTATTTGAAATAGTACGCATATCATATTGACATTTTTTGTTTGAAACAAAGGAAAAACACATGCATTATCCCAAAGGGTTGAAGAAATGGATTCACCATACAAGTTGCAGTGCAGCAACGTTCCAGAATTCTAATTAAATTTTAAGATTGGACTACTCATGAAGATGATTTTAGAAAGGAATATATATATATATACACAGAGAGACAAAATAAAAAAATTGTCCCCATTGTGTTTCTCTGGGATGCATTTACAAGATAAATAAAGGGTACTGTTGAGGATAGATAAACCAGAACTATTTTATTTTATTTTATTTTTAAATTTATTTATTTATTTGACAGAGAGAGAGACAGCAAGAGCAGAAATGCAAGCAGAGCAAGTGAGAGAGGGAGAAGCAGGCTTTCCGCCAAGCAGGGAGCTGGATGCAGGACTTGATCCCGGAACTCCAGGATCATGACCTGAGCGGAAGGTGGACCCTTAACTTCTGAGCCACCCACGCGTTCCCCCAGAACAATTTTATAAAAGCCATGTAAGTACTTCTTAGAATTTGTTGTAAAAAAGTTGTTAAGTAAAGGCCACTTCAAGTATAATGGAATCTATTTGCAAGATCTTCTGTTTTTGTTGTATAACAACCAAGAAAGTTAAAATCATGTGCTATGAATCATGTAATTGTTAATATTATAGTGGAGTTATTTAAGGAGCTGAGTACTAAAGAAAGGAAAAAAAAATAAAGAAAAATAATCTTAGATAAAATCTTCTTCCCCCACACCCCATAAACCTCTGTTTGTAAAAATTTTATATGAGCAACTTCATATTTGCTAGAGATAAGAGATTGTGGGGCACCTGGGTTGCTCAGTCATTAAGCATCTGCCTTTAGCTCAGGTCATGATCCCAGAGTCCGGGATCAAGACCCTCATTGGGTTCCCTGCTCGGTGGGAAGCCTGCTTCTCCCTCTCTCACCCCCCTGCTGGTGTTCCCTTTCTAGCTGTGTTTCTCTGTCAAATAAAAATAAAAAATAAAGATAAGAGATTGTTTTGAATTTTACTTAACTGTCAAACATCTGGGCAAGCTGTGACCCATAAGTAATGATATTTAATGAAAGATGAGCTATGAATTTTATACTAATTTGGGTCCCACCATTGTCAAGGTCAGCTCCTCAGGGTAATAGTGCCAAACTATTCATTACGCTTTATCTTCACAGGTGATCTTGTTCTCTGATGAAAATCTGCAGTTCAGGGGACAGTGCTTATGACTGAGGGGCTCAAACTGAATCAAATGACAGGGATCAGATGACTTCATGTCTATGTACAAAAACTCCCTTCAGAGAAACAAAATCATTTATATAAGTGAAGAAACTTAGATGTTTCTCTTGGAAATTGTTTTCTTAATTCCAATTAGGTCCAAACATGACATTCTAGTAACTCATGAAATTTTCTCTCAGGAGCCTGAGCTTGAAAAATACATTTTCAGAGACTCCTTTTTGAATTACTGATCCACTACCTTTTTTATTTCTAAATTAGAATTCTAGGAAAAAATTGTTCAGTGTAGTGCTCTAGGAAGAAAGCTTTTGACTACTCTGTACACTGTATTCCAATGCAGAATACACTACAATAATAGATTCAGTGATAAAATTATGCCCCGACAATGAAAAGAAAAAATAAAATTAAAAATATTCTAATATATATATATACTAATTAAGCAAAAATTTCTATCTTAAGAGAGGAAGACTTGAATATATGAGATTTTAATGAATTTTTATAAATACATTTACATTTCTCGTTAATATTTTATAGAAGAACTAGAATGAGTTAAAATTTCATGTTTTACAGTCTACAACTGCAATGGCAAAAGGCAACTATAATAAAGCTTGAAATAAAATGATTTTGTTTCAAGGCTAAAACTGATTATCTTCAAATAAGTCATTTAAGTTTTGGGGAGCTATGTTTACTAATTTCTAAACTATAATGCTGTCTCACAAAGTAATCTTATCACAATTTCTCCCAATTTTGCCTTAGCCTACAGCAGTAATAGATACCTACCTCGATGTAGTACTGTGGGAACAGGGGTCTAAGGCTAGTGGTAACAAAGCTAACTCTTTCTGCACCAGCAGACAGGGTCTAGAATTTGTTTGGGACAGAGTTTTCCTTTATCAGACAGCACATAGCAAATATTTCTTTTTTATTATAACATATTATTCTATTTAAAATCTTTTAAAAAAATGAACCCAAATTATTTCATAGAAATAGATTTTATATATTGATTATTAAAATCTGTAAATATATCTATAATCCCAAGACCAGGAAACTCACATCTTACCATATAATTCCAAGCACAGCTTAAAAGACATTGAATATATATTATTATAGCAGATAAATCAGGTAGAATTGAATTTCAAATACTCACCATCAAAGATATATGATAAAGCAAATAGAATCTGAACCTACGAAAATTTATACCTTATTTGACATTCCTTTCCATGAATAGTGTTTTTGCATATTTCTAAGAGTTATAGAAATGACAAAGAAGGTGTGTTTTTCTTGACTTTCTGATGCAAGCCCTCCATCTATGAGATTTCATACAGTAAAGTTATTAATTTACTATAGGAGCGGATATGTATATGTATTTTCAGTCTTGAGTAACTGTAATGTAATTGTAGGGTTATAGAACTGTAACACATCTACTATAAAGAATAGAGGTAAAGAAAAAACTTCTTTCTATCCTCTTATATTCTTTCTTTAGTTTTTAGGAAACAGCATTCCATTTGTTAAGTGGATAATTTACAGCTATGCCTAAAATAGATATTTAAAATTAAAATTTTTTTTCCAAATTATAATTAACACCCAGATTGAGTTTTATAGCTAAATATCTTTTTTTTTTTGACACCAGATAGTTATCTATTCAACAAATAAGGACCTTTTTGTAGGAGTTGAAGAAGCAGCTTACTAGTTACATATGTATGAAAAAAAAATACCAGCAGAATTAAGAAGAATAATAAAAAGGCATATACAGATCTTTCCCATCTGCAAGTCATAGTGAAAGGCATCCAGAGAGTAGGACAGGCTGTCTATTGTAACAAAAGATTTGGGGGTCCAGGGACCAATCCAACCCGTCGGAGATGTCCACATGATCAAAGTACTTATCCATGTGGTGGTCAGGAGAGAGGGAGTACAGGGAATAGGGCTCCAGAATGGCCAGGGTTGTCTCCTCAGGCAGGATGCCTCCAACGTGTCTCCCAGCAGGATCCACCTCCCGTCGCTGACTTGGTTGTTTTTCTTGTCTTTATCTCCTGTGGCCAGGACAATGCAGACCAATCTTCCAAGTTCAAAGTGCAGAACTTTGTTCCAGTGGTGGTGACGTACATCACCTCCTGGCTGGTGAAGGACCAGCCGGGAGGTGATGTAGGTCACCACCACTGGGCCAGAACCAATGAGGGCATCGACAGTCACTTGCTGTACTTGCTTGCTGAGTGAATCCCACCGGCAAACCTTTTTTGCAGAAAGATCTAGGAAGAGCAGAGAGTTGGACACCACCTCCTGCCCTGGAGACTCACGAAACCAGCAGTTCTCTGGCAAAACACAATCTTCATGGAAGACATTGTCACTGAGGAGATCTTGGTGTTAGTGACTCTTGGAGAGCTGGCTCCTAGGTAGGTTTTGAATTCCTGCTTATGTGTTCTAGTAAGTCTTAGCTTTAACTTCCATTTTCCATATTTATGTACATGGCAGTAAATGATGGTTGAACCCCAAAGTTGTATTACATAGTCCAAATAGTGTCTTTCAATTCCCTTATGTTCTATTCTCTGATTATTAGATTTTAGCATGTAAGAAAGCTATTGAAATTTTAAGCTCCCTCAAACCTCTCTGCCTTCAAGGTTAATTCCTTGAATTTTTGAGTTGCAAAGGCTATTTACCAGGCTTTTCCTGTTAACTATATTTTTAATCCCTTCTGGTAAATTCAGGATTAATTTTCCAATGATATGGGGATGTAACATTCAGTACTGGGAGAAACTCCATTTCTACTTCAGAAGCAGAGAGCAAGTGAGCATTAATTTTGCACCCAAGAGCTTAAATGTTGTATTCTATAACTGCCCTTCTTTGCTGACTGGGAAAATTTTGTGTTGGGAACTCTTTCCAGGAAAAAAAAATGAGAAAATGATACTTACCTGGTTGTAGTGGAAGAGTGTAAGATATTCACATTTAGGAATCACTAGTGAGGAGCGCATTGAAAAAAATACCAAGGAATCAACGTATATATCCCAAACCATCTTGCGATCTATCTGCTTGGATCTATCCAGTTAAAAACTTGCAACAAGTTTGGATCTATATGCTTAAAAAATCTTTGTCCTTTTGTAAATTCTTTCCTATGAAAGCCCTTTTCTTGTGGTTACCATGGACATTACATTTTATAATTGCCCAAGTATATACTGTTAAAAAAATTCAACTGAGTAAATATTAAAGATGTAATTGACTTAATTAATTGATGCATGAATCAGGCAGCATCCCATCCAGCAAGCAGAGGGGCACTTCAAAGGGCTACAGAAAAGGAAAGGGTTTCAAAGGTAGAGAGAAAGTGAAAAAAAGGAATTTATTAGCAAAGAATGTGGGTTTTTTTTTATATATAGTCACCTTCCTAAAGGGTTTAGCAATAATTATCAGTAATTTCCTAGTGCTAACTGGGAAATTCCCAGGTCAGAGGTCACATTTCTGGGCGGTCGAAACTGCAGTCAGATTAGGTATTAAGTCTTAGTTTACTCCCTTGGGTCCTTAACCTGAGTGAGGCCATTCTGGGCCTGTGGTTTTTTTCTTTTAACTGTTCATTCATTCATTCATTTATTCATTTTCTTTCTTTTTCTTTTTTTTTTAAGATTTTATTTATTTATTTGACAGAAAAAAACACAGCGAGGAGGGAACACAAGCAGGAGGAGTGAGAGAAGGAGAAGCAGGCTTCCTGCCGATGCAGGGCTCGATCCCAGGACTCTGGGATCATGACCTGAACCGAAGCCACCCAGGCTCCCCCATTCATATTCTTGGAGACTGTCTGTTTGCCAAGACCTGGCTTGCTGGGGAGGAGGGGATGATGGGTGACTGTTATTGTGCTGAGCCCCAATTTCCCCAACTTAGCCACAATTTACTGCCTTCCTCTGGAGGTTGCAAGCCTTCAACAGAGTCTAGAGTTCCTTACATCAGACAGATTCTGCCGTGTAATGTTTTCTAAGTGGGGTGACAGATCACTGGTGCTTCCTGCTATACTCAGAATTGTCTCATGAACTTCTTTTAACAAATATATCGCAGAATGATTATAGCACAGGCATTGCAGCTGAATTTCAAGCAAGAAGTTGACTGTAGAGGGGCTCCTGGGTGGCTCAGTCAGTCGAGTGTGTGCCTTCGGTCCCTATCCTGATCCCAGAGTCCTGGGATCAAACCCCGCATCAAGCCCCGCATCAGGCTCCTTCTCAGTGGGGAGTCTCTTTCTCCCTCTTCCTTCTGCTCCTGCTCCCCATGCTAGTGCATGCTCTCTCTCTCTCTCTCTCTCTCTCGCTCACTCTCTCAAATAATAAAATCTTTTTAAAAAGTTGACTATAGAATATAATTTAAATTATTTCTCTAATGTTCACTGTTTTTAAGATTGCATCATCTTGAAAATGAGAAATTAATTTCTTTTTTAAAATAGTTGGGAGGATGAAAGACACTGCTAATGGGGTGCCTGGGTGGCTCAGTCATTAAGCATCTACCTTCAGCTCAGGTCATGTTCCCAGAGCCCAGGGGTCAAGCCCTGCAATGGGCTCCCTGCTCAGGGGGAAGCCTGCTTTTCCCTCTTTTACTCACCTTGCTTGCGTTCCCTCTCTAGCTGTGTTTCTCGCTGTCAAATAAATAAATAAAATCTTAAAAAAAAAAAAAAGACACTGCTAATAATGATAAAACCAGCTCCTAGACTACTTAGTTATGTTTTCCCAGGAAAGCAATGTGAGGCACAGCTCTCTGTAGGATTGCTGTGGCTTTAGACTATAAACACAGAAAGTAGAATGAGCAGCATACAATTAAAGATATGATGGGTATATTAAGCAAATGGGTAAAATCAATCACAACCTTCTGGAACGCTAGAGTCTGAAGCTCCGTGTTTTGCTTCCACATCCAGGTTATAAACCCTGCAGTTAAGTTCATGGACTCTCGTCCCTCAGCCCCCTAGGGGGGCTGCCAACCACTGGCTTCTCTTTGATAAATAGAAAACAGCTGAAAAAAAAAAGAAAAAAAAAGAAAACAGCTGTTGTCTCAAGGATGGCTATTAATCTCCTCACAAGATGAAAGTAAGTGGGAAAGCTGAGAAATGTTTTGTAATTAGTGGTTCATGCACTCCTTACCTAAGAATAAAAAAATCTTTAAAGCAGTTTCTGCTTGGAAGATGAATAAGTTTTAATTGATACATAGTTACCTTAAGAAACCAGGACATAGCAAATGGAGTCTAAATTTAAAGCTTCTAATTTAGGGTAACTATTACCTAAAGATGTATATTGGTTTGGATTTCTTGTTGTGTTCGGTTATAGAAAAGAAAAATACAATCCAGTTTATTCTAGAAGATGCCCGCTAACTGAAGTTTTTCTTCTTGGTAATTATTTAACTTAGATTATGGCATCTACTCAGCTATATTTTAGGGATACAAGACTGCAACACAGCAATTTAGGTTTTAGGAAATGAATACCTTGGACATTAATGAGGGCATGTAATATAATGAACACTCAGTCTTATATTAAACTGGTACTATATAAGACTGATGAATCACTGAGCTTTACCTCTGAAACTGATAATACATTATATGTTAATTAATTGAATTTAAATTTTTAAAAAGTTAAAAAAATGAATTTCTTTGAAAGAAATAGTACATGCACCTCAAATTATATAGCAGCCATTGGACAGTTCTAATACTTTTCAATATATTGAATATGAGATTCCCTTCTTTTTGTCATGCATACTATTTAAAGTCATTTATATTATTTATTATTTTAATATCCATCAATAGAAAAAATAATGATCCAAAAGTTCTGTGAAACCACAATTAGAAGAACATATATTGTATTAATCAAAGTAACCATCTCTCTAAATGAAATTAAATAAGTTAATTATGTAACCATGTAATAATGCTCCTCACATGCTAATGGCATAATAAATATATTTTTTTCAAATTTGATACTTGAAAAAAATAGTCATATTGGTAAAATCATATTTAGTCCACAATTTTTGCATATAATTCAATGATACTTAGCAATAATTCAATAGCTCTCTTTCTAAGCCCATAATCAGAAACCCAGGGCCTTATGTAGCAGAACTTGTAAGAGACAAGTATATAAATGTATAAGTTGAGGAAGTCTTTCCTCTAAGAATTTCAGAGTAATTTATGAATCTGTGTTGATGGAAATCATTTGACATTAATTCACATTGGAATTTGAAATGCCTTTGTGTCCTCATGATTATATCAACTGATTCTTTGGGTTAGCCAGTCTAAATTATAACAAAAATACTGATTAATTAAATCCAAAAAAATGTTTAATGAGCAATACTTTGTGTAAAGTCTAGAAGTACTGTTACTACCTTTATGGGGCTTTTAATCCAAAGAAAGTAGATAGAAGATGAAATTATTAGTTATTAGAATATAGATTTAACAGAATCCAATGGGAATACAAGAAAATGAAAAGTTAATACCACTTCATTCAATAAGTGGCATATGGTCCTTATCTTTACTATTATTTATAGCTAACCAAGAGATTAAAATTTTTAATTTCATGGATTTGATGACTAGATAACATTCTAGTGGATCAACTTCCAACAAGATTTAAACAAAAAAGTGGTACCAAGACCCCCAAATTCCCTCGAAAGTACAACAAAAGCTTTAGAAATCTGAGTTTGCCCTTCTTAAAAACAAAAACAAAAACATCTTAACAAACAAAGTGCTTTGGCATCCAACCTAAAAAAGAGCACTTTTTTTTTTAATGACAGATTATCTCATTATTTCAGCACACTGTTCCACCTGGCGTTAGAAATATTTGTTTCCAAACTAAGTATAAAAGCAGAATTGCCAACAATTTGTGGAAAAATTACATATCCAATTAGTATGATTCTTTTGTTTCTTAAGCACTATTCTTTTCCAACATTTTGACAGCATTTACAATATTTCTGATTTAAAAATATGTCTCAAAGTATATTAAGAAGTTCCACTTAAAATTTTCTTATATAAGCCAAAATATAATGTTAGGTAAGTAGTTTGAATATAAGAATAATATCATTTTTCTTTTAATTTGATATAGAATTCTATACTTTGTCTTATGAAATTTTATGTTTTTACTGATTACATGTACAAATGTGTGTATATATTGTTGTTTTAGCTCATTCATGAAATGACTCACTATTCTCCAAAGTTTTTGACCCATTGAAAAAAGCTATATTTATGAACTTAATATTGAAAAATAAGGAAGGAACAGTGCTTCTGCACTGACTTTTATCATTCTTCTACACACTTTAATTTACTCTAGTTACAAAAGGTAGAAGGGATTTTGTTTTTATATTTTGGAATACTGAGTATCAATAATATTTTTAGATTCAATAAGCTTTTGTCTCTTTCATAAATGTTCTAACATTTCATATATCTAAATGATAGTTATTATTAAAGTACAATTTTACTTGAAAGTACTCCTGAATATCTATTGGTTTGGGTCATTTTAAATTTTCCAAAGTTAAAAAATACTTTTCAATACACATATGGAAAGCTGAGAATGTTTTATAGTAAACAAGTCCTTAACTATGCAAAGCATGGGACAATCATCCAAGTTTCTTTCTTCTAAAGTCATTTTTTAAAGCTTTTATACAGTGTGTATGTTTATGGGGGAAATGGAGAAGAGAGAATTTCATCCTTCATTCACTAGCATGTCCTGATCGATTCTTAAAGTCATGAGATTGGCTCACAAATTAAATCCTTTCTAGAGGAAGTAGACATTGATTTCATATGAAGCTATAGGACTCTAATCACAGACCTGTCTTTACCATCGGTAAAATAGTAAAGACAGTGTGGTTTATTGTATACTTTTGGAGGACACACAAGATGTATTCTAGCTCTTCTAATCAGGGCTACTCTTAATTTTAAACTCTGTAATTTTACAACCTATGCAGTATGCCCTCTGTGATTGTTAGGATTGCAATAATTAAACCTCAAAGCCCTGCCTGATGTAATTAGAAGATTGGGTTAAAGTATACAAGGCATTTGTCATCTAATTCTTTCTACTTTTTGTCTTAAAATCTGTTGCACAGATTGGACAAATCATAATTATAAATTAACAACACAACATGCATGACACTCTCTTATGATGCCTTTATTATTCATATATATAAAGCTAATTTTTCAATATACCATCCAAACCAAGAGCTAGAATATTTCAAGGTTTCTGTTATAAGGAAAGTTAGAAAAATACAAAACAAAATAAAACCAACAAACAAAAATACACATAAGGTGAAGGCAATAAGTGCTCCTGGGGCATCTGAGGCAGTAGGTGCCATAACTCTTGAAAGAGGGGAAATTTATTAAGATGAACCCAAACAACCCACCTCACGTCTCTCCTTTTTAAGTCTGGCATGGCACAGAAAGACTGGATAAAAAGTTTGTAGAGGACAACCAATGTGATGCAGAGAAACTGTACCGCATTTGGCAATTTCAGAAAACAGGGAGAGAAAAATGCAATTTGGCCAGGCTGCCTCAGCAGACAAAACCTGCATAACCGAGATCCTTAGAAGAAGAGCTGTGTAGAGAAGGTGGAACATGACATTAACGTGGCTTTCTCCTCACATCATTTTCCAGTTCTTATTATACACTGAGACAGTTGCTAAAAACCCTAGTGGAAAGGAGCTAAGGTGTTTAATAGGCCTTTTGACAGTCTCACAATGCTGAATACTTAGATTTTCTGAAAATAAATTGGAGTTCAGAACCTGGCAAGTTAGAAAGGGGTGAGCCTGAAATAGACCAAGCCTTGAATGTGTGACAAGCAGGCTCCCATTAATGTAGCTGATTCTGGACTAAGGTGATCTCCCCTACTGCAGAAAGTAGCCTAAGACATGATTGGGTGAATGTTCTCTGAAGGAAGATATCCAAAGCCTCTATCGTGTTCTGTAACACAGTATCCCACACACTGTGCAATGCTAACAAGACAATTGAGGAGGACTGGGAAAAACAATAGATAATAGAAACAGTTTTAAGGTGGCCCAGATACTGAAGTTTTCAGCCATGAACTTTAAATTAAATGTGATTAATACATCAAGGAAAATTAATGACAAGATAAAGAACTTTACCAGATTACTGGAATATATATATTCCATATATATGTAATCAAACAGTAATTTTAGAAATGAACAGATGAATACTATGAAAATAAGAAATTATGGATGAGTTTAAGAACATACTGGAAAAACCGAAGAGCTGACTGGTGAACTGAAACATGTTAGTAGAAATTATCCAGACTGAGGGGTGCCTGGGTGGCTCAGTTGGTTAAGCAACTGCCTTCGGCTCAGGTCATGATCCTGGAGTCCCGGGATCGAGCCCCGCATCAGGCTCCCTGCTTGGTGGGAAGCCTGCTTCTCCTGCTCTCACTCCCCCTGCTTGTGTTCCTTCTCTAGCTGTGTTTCTCTCTGTCAAATAAATAAATAAAATCTTTAAAAAAAAAAAGAAAAGAAATTATCCAGACTGAAACACAGAGAAATAAAACAAAAAATAAATCAATAAAAGAAGAAAGAAAGAAAGAAAGAAAGAAAGAAAGAAAGAAAGAAAGAAAGAAAGAAAGAAAATAAAGAAAAGAACGAGAGAGATAGGTCAAAGAGACATATAAGAAATTGTAAAATATATAATTTAATAAATGAGTTACTGGAAGAGAAACATGAGAGAGAACTGATGTTCAAAGAGATAATGGCTACGATGTTTTTTACATTGCAAAAAGATATCAAGCCACAAGCCACATATTCAAGCAGCACAGCAAATTCCACTTAGGGTAAATACAAAGAAAATCAACAAAATAAAGAGAGAAAATTCATCAGCAACAATCCCATACTAAAGTAATACTAATATGAATTCTTTAGACGTAAAAATTATGCCAGATTGACTCATGGAAATATAGAAAGGAAGAGACAGTAATGATAACTGTGGTAAATTTAATGGTAACTAAGGGTAACTAAGGGTGAATCTAAATAAATATTGGCTGTAGAAAACAATAATCATAATGCACTGTAGAGTTCAAAATAAATGTAGAAATAAAATGCATGAAAATAGTAACACCAGAGGCAAGAGGAAGAAAAGAGAGGTATGCGTTCAAATATTATAAAATTGGGGTACCTGAATGGCTCAATCAGTTAAGCATCCAACTCTTGATTATGGCTCAGGTCATGATCTCAGGGTCATGGGACTGAGCTCCAGGCTGAACATGGAGCTGGTTTAGGATTCTCTTTCTCCCTCTCTCTCTCTCTTTACCCCCCCATATGTGCTTGCTTTCTCTCTTTCTCTCTCTCTCTCAAAAAAAGAGTTATAAAATTTTCTGGTCAGTGATAATAGTGCTTATTTATAAGAGAAGCTAGTAAGTCAAGAGTGCATATTGTACATTTTTAGGATTAGTGTTAAACAATTAGGAAAATATTTTATAATAAGAAACTTAATAGTTGAGAAAATGAGAAAATTACAGTCATTTCATAGAAAAAGGAAAGGAAAGAACATAGAATATGTGAGAAAATAAACAGAAAGATGTTATTTATAAACCTAAATACATCAATTTGTATCAAATGTGAATAACCAAAATACTCTATCATAAAATTAAAGATAAAGAACAAGTATATTCTGTGTGGAAGAAAGACGTATTTTTTTTTTTTTAGTTTTTATTTTTATTTTAATTCTAGTATAGTTAACATAGAATGTTATACTAGTTTCAGGTGTATGCTATAGTGATTCAACAAATTCTATTCATTACTCAGTGCTCATCGTGTTAAGTATAATCTTAATCCCCTTCACCTATTTCACCCATCCCCTCATTCACCTTTCCTCTGGTAACCATAAGTTTGTTCTCTATAGTTAAGAGTCTTTTCCTTGGAACGCCTGGGTGGCTCAGTTGGTTAAGCCACTGCCTTCGGCTCAGGTCATGATCCTGGAGTTCCCGGATCAAGTCCCACATTGGGCTCCCTGCTAGGTGGGAAGCCTGCTTCTCCCTCTCTCACTCCCCCTGCTTGTGTTCCCTCTCTAACTGTGTTTCTCTCTGTCAAATAAATAAAATCTTTAAAAAAAAAAAAAAAGGAGTCTTTTTCTTGGTTTGTCTTTTTCTTTGTTCCTTTGTTTTGTTTCTTAAATTCTACATATGACTGAAATCATGTGGTATTTGTCTTTCTCTCACTGATTTATTTCCCTTGACATTATAACCTATAGATCCATGCATGCTGTTGTAAATGGCAAGATTTCATCTTTTTATGGTTGAGTAAAATTCCACAATGTGTGTGTATACACATATATATGAGTGTGTATACACACACACACACACACACACATTATTACTTTCCATTTATCTATCAATGGACATTTAGGTTGCTTTCATATCTTGACTATTATAAATTATACTGCCATAAACATAGGGGTGCATATGTTTTTTCAAATGAGTCTTCTTGTATTCTTTGGGTAAATACCTAGAAGTGAGATTGCTGGATCATATAGTAAGTTCTATTTTTAATTTTTTAAGGGACCTCTATACTGTTTTCCATAGTGATTGCAACAATTTACATTTCCACCAATAGAGCACAAGGTTTCTTTTTTCTCCATATGCTTGTCAACATGTGTTATTTCTTGTCTTTTTATTAATAGACATTTTAGGGTGCCTGGGTGGCTCAGTAGGTTAAGCCTCTGTCTTTGACTCAGGTCATTATCTCAGGGTCCTAGGATTGAGGCCTGCATCAGGCTCTCTGCTCAGCAGGGAGCCTGCTTCCTCCTCTCTCTCTGCTTGCCTCTCTGCCTACTTGTGATCTCTCTCTCTGTCAAATAAATAAATAAAATCTTTAAAAAATAGTCATTTTAATGAGTGTGAGGTAATATCTCATCATGGTTTTGATTTGCATTCTCCTGATAATTAATGATATCAAGCATCTTATCATGCACCTATTGGCCATCTGTATGTCTTCTTTGGAAAAATGTCTGTATAGATCTTCTGATTAATTTTTAATCAGAATGTTTTGTGGTTTTTTTTTGCCATGAGTTATATGAATTTTTTATATATTTTAGTCATCATCCCTTTATCAGATATATGATTAGTAAATATTTTCTCCCATTCAGTAAGTTGCCTTTTCATTTTATTGATATTCTTTGCTTACAGAATATTTTAATGTATTCCTAATATTTTATGTTTGGTTTTGTTGTTTTTGCTCTTGGTGTCAGATTAAAAAAAAATTATTGCCAAATCTATGTCAGTTAACTACCTTTGTTTTCTTCTAAGAATTTTATGGTGTCAAGTCTAATGTTCAAGTTTTTAATCCATTTTGAGTTAATTATTGTATACATTATAAAATAGTGGTCAAGTTTCATTCTTTTGCATGTGGCTGTCTAATTTCCCATTTATTGAAAAGACTTTTTTCCCCATTGTATATTCTTGGCTTCTTAGTCATAAATTAGTTAACCACACATGTGTACGTTTATTTCTAGGCTCTCTATTCTGTTCCATTGATCTATGTATCTGTTTTTATGCCAATACCCTATTTTTTCAATTATTACAGCTTTTTAATGTATTTTTAAATTAGGGAGCATAATGCCTCCAGCTTTGTTCTTTCTCAAGATTTCTTTGGTTATTCTGTTTTTGTTTTTGTTTTTGTTTTTATAGTTCCATACAAATTTTAGGATATTCTACTTCTATGAAAAATGCCATTGGAATTTTGATAGGGATTGCATTAACTATGTAATATGGACATTTTTAACAATATTAATTCTTCCAATCAATGAGCATGGAATATCTTTCCATTTATTTGTGTTTTCTTCAATTTGTTTTTTTATTGTCTTGCTGTTTTCAATGTACAGGTCTTTCATCATCTTAGTTAAATTTATTCCTAGATTTTTTTTCTCTTTAATGCAATTGTAAATGGGCTTGTTTTATTAATTTCTTTTTCTGATAGTTCATTACTAATATATAGAAATGCAGTAATTTTTCTTTTTCATGTTGATTTTGTATCCTGCAACTTAACTGAATTCATTTCTCAGTTCTAACAGTTTTTTGATGGAGTCTTTGGTGTTTTCTGAATATCATGTCATCAGTAAATAGTGATACTTTTATGTCTTTCTTTCTATTCTAGATGCCTCTTATTTATTTTCCATCTCTTATGGCTCTGGCTAGGACTTCTAAGACTAGGTTGAATAAAAGTGGAAAAATGAGCATCTTTGTCTTTTTCTGCATCTTAGAAACAGCTTTTCACTGTTGAGTGTGATGTTGAATATGATGTGGGCTTGTCATATATGGTCTCAATGATGTGTAGGTACATTCCCTTTATACCCATTTTATTAAGAGTTTTTATCATAAACAGATGTTGAATTTTATAAAATGTTTTTACTGCATCTTAGAATATTCACATCATTTTTATTTTTCATTTTATTAATATGATGTATCACAATGACTGATTTATGGATGTTGAGTCACTCTTTTTTAAAAATCTTTTTTTTTAAAAAATTTTATTTATTTATTTGACACAGAGAGAGAGATCACAGGTAGGCAGAGAGACAGGCAGAGAGGAGAAAGCAGCCTCTCTGCTGAGCAGAGAGCCGGATGCGGGCCTAGATCCCAAGACCCTGAGATCATGTCCTGAGCCAAAGGCAGAGCTTTTAACCCACTGGGCCACCCAGATGCCCAAGTCACTCTTGAACATCCTTGAAATACAACCTACCTGACCATGGGGTATTGTCAAATCCAGTTTGCTTTTGTTGAGGATCTTTGCATCTATGCGCATTAAGTGATATTGGCCTGTAATTCTTTTTTTTGTGGTATCCTAGTCTGGTTTTCATTGGGGGCTGATAATGGGTCCATAAAATGAGTTTGGAAGAGTTCCTCCCCTTCTGTTTTTTGGAAAAGTTTGGGAAGAAATGGTGTTTTAATTCTTCTTTGAATATTTGTTAAAATTCACCAGTGAAGCCATCTGGTCCTGGACTCTTGTTTTTTGGGAGGTTTTTTATTACTGATTAAATCTTTCCTAATAATTGGTCTGTTCAAATTTTCTATTTCATCGTGATTCAGTTTGGGGGATTTTATGTTTCTAGAAATTTATTCCTTTCTTCCAGTTTGTCCAGTTTGTGTGTGTATGACATATCAACTGTTGATATATAAGATCCCTTGTGATCCTTTGAATGTGGTATCAGTTGTAACATCTCTTCCATTTCTGAAGTTTCTTTAACTTGAGTTCCTTAATAATAATTCTTTTAAAATTAGTTAAATGAAATAAAAATATTTCTTTAATAATAAAAGCAATTAATATTCTGCCTGTTCCACATATTAAGAAGGGAATTAACTTATAGCATTGATAAAAAAGAGGAAAGATTTTCCTAAATAAATATACCTAATGTAATGTTCAAATTTATGAAATCTCAGATTGCTCTGAGTTCCTTTTTTATCCCCATTAATTAACTGCCTCAACTTATTTTTCCTAGGAGAAAGTTGAAGAGAGAATAATCATACTAAGGTAAGAGCACAATTGACTGGAAGTTTGTATTTTTTAAATCAAAGTTAAGATAAAAACTGATATTTATCTAACTTTGGTTACCTTAACTTACAATTTGAATTTCTAACCTTTAGGCTTCTTTTTTCAATTACTACCCTAACATATATTTAAAGTCATTGCAAACTATCAGAAACATTTACCTCCTAGCACTGACACTGTGCTTTATTTTATTCAATATGATGTCTATTCTAAGTGAAATATAAGACTAAAGTAAGTGTTTCCTTTCCTTGAATCAGATTTTCATTATAAAGTCGACCTTTAAATGTCCCATTTTGTTAGGCAAACAACATTATTTGAAATTAGTCACAGGTTTCTTGTTTTGTGCAAGCAAAGCTTGATTACAAACCTTTCTATAAAGTTTCTATTCAGTTTAATAATTCATACCTCTCTGCTTATCAGCTTTAGAATTCTAAAGGAGGAATTTGCCTATAAATCTTTCCCACTGCTGCATTTTATTTTAATGCACAGCAACAGAACAGTAACATAATTGGTGCAATCTGTTATTTACAGATACGTGGTGAGACGCAGGTGGCAAACTCTTTTTTAGTGTTGTAAGGAAAAGTAAGACCTTCTTCACAACTTGAGTTATGTGATTAAAAATTGTGGCCAGATTAGGAGAGCAGCCAGTGTCACTATGGGCGTTCTTTAATTTCTATAGTAAATCTTTTCCATATGAAATCCTTTTCAATTCCCCTTTCACCAGAATGCTTATTTTGTGTTTAGAACATTTATTTTCTAAAAAGTGAACCCATAAAGAAATATTGTTGTGTACAATCTTACTCAAATGTCCAGAATAAATTGCCTTATGATTTTTGTTCCAATAAAACTTGTGTATAAATGTTGTCTGAAATCTAAAACAAATACCATACTTTTTGTGCATCAACTATAACTTCTAAGTTTAAAAAAGTCAAAAGTAAAGCTCAGACATGTGCTTCATTTGCCACAGAGGTCTTTGCTGTATATCTACAGAATGGAAAATTTTAAATGAACACTCTAACAAACATTTTTCTTTTCTTTTCTTTTTTTAATCAGTTGCTAATATAGCCTTCCACTGAAGTCTAGTGTTAGAGTCCGATGTCAACCGCTTCCCCAAAGAGAAACCCAGGACGCTCAGGATAATAACAAATCACACAGTGAGGTTTATTTCTAGCTAGCTAGGGTCCAAGCATCTGCCCGGTGCAGCGGGTTTCAGCAAGGACCCTGAATGCAAGGGTCTAGGGGTTTATATACGTTTCAAACAGCAAGCATGAGTTACACAGTAATTTTCCTGGTTGGGTGAGATAAAATTTTAGCCCCCTCCCCAGTTCCTGGAATGCCACACAATTCAGGAACTGGGGCAAGAAAGCAAGATGCACAGATGGTTCCTTGACTTATCTGCCCTCATTTGGTAAACACAGACCCTGTAAAGGCCTCAATCACCAGGGGGTCTTAGATATGCAGAGGCCTAAGTCGCCAGGTAGTTTCAGAGCCTATTCTGCAGGCCTTGAGGCTAAGCAGACCCTAACACTAGCTATTATAAGTCCATTAACTACAATCCATGGATATAATTTAGAATTAAGAACTTCTTAAGTGTTCTAAAGTAATATGGTTATATATGGCACATTATATACAAGTCTAGCACCCTGCAATTGTGGGATAAATAATTATACAAAGAAGCTTACTTTAGTTCTATCAGGATTTGCGTTTTCAGTCTTCCAGTATTTGATATTTAAGGTTTGGAAATTATTATGCTTATATATATACATATATATATATGTATATATATATAGGCTTACATATATATATATATGTAATTGCTGGTATCTGAGTGCCTGGGCGGCTCAGGGGGTTAAGCATCTGCCTTTGGCTCAGGTCCTGATCTCAGAGTCCTGGGATCAAGTCCCACATCGGACTCTCTGCTCAGTGGGGAGCCTGCTGTCCCCCTCATTCTGTGTCTGCCTCTTTGCCTATTTGTGATCTCTCTCTCTGTCAAACAAATAAAAATTTTTTAAAAAAAAGTTGCTGATACCTAGCAAAGCCAGTTTTTTTGTTTTTGTTTTTGTTTTTTTGTCATGTTGCTATTCATTGACCTACGCCAAGTGTCTAGAGCAATGAGTGGAAGATAGAAACAGTCAAATGAAAAAAAAAAAAGAAAAAGAAACCCTCAAATGATGCTTGTTGAGTAAATGAGGACAAATTGTCAATTATCACTTGTCCAATTCAATCCTCATTTGTTGACTAAAGAGAATTATCCAGGGGTTTGGGGAACTAAGATTATATAATAATACAATAGGTATAAAATACTCAAAGTCATCATTTATCGAAACTTAAATTGTGCCAATGGCTCTTGGAATTGTCAAAACAAGTTTGGAATATGCTTATGATCATTTTTTTCATATTTTCCATCTGTGAAAGCTGAGGTTTAGAAGAGATAAGACACTTGCCAAAGATGTCACACAAGTGGTGATATCAGAATTAGAACTTGAACACAGGCATTTGACCCTGAAGCCCATAGAATTATGATCTGTGTATTGTGAACAGGTCAAGCACTTAGATAAATATAAAATGCCATATGTAATAAAAACAGAAAAAAATACCAAAAAATACATCTTGACCTAATAGAGATATTAGAATGGATGGAATGACAAAAGGGTGCTTCAGAGAGGTGGGAGGGAAGGGTAATTCTTGGTAGATATATATGTAGGAGTTACAGAAGTTGTGATATTGAGAGAAAATGCCAAGAAGTGACAAAGTATAGAGTGAGCTATTTCTAAGGATGTTAACATGTAGAGGAGAAAGAAAATCCTGTATTAGTGGTGCTGATGAAAAGAAAATCCAATTTCCAGCAAACGCCAATTTTAGAAAACACATAATCACAGAAAACAAAACTCAACAAACTATCTTTATTGACTACATATCTCCTCTATAGTTTCATTTATATATTTCCCTTTATATAAAACTTATGAATGGGATATTTAATATTAGTCATCAAATCTTAGTCCTTACTGTATTTCTTAGTAGTATTCAATAAATTTGATGACATTGTTCTTATTCTTTTTTTTTCATTTGGTTCACTGTATACATCTCTCAGATGTGTTTTTTCCTCTATTCTTTGCTAATCCTTCATCTTTTTTGTTAGTCTCTCTTCTTATTCCTAAATGCCACAGTAGCTCATGCTCATTTCTGCAACTACCTTCCTTCTCTATTTAGATCTTCCTTCTGTGTGATTTTATCTTATTTTATTATAGTTGATTCTCAAACATATAGCCTGATATGCTATAGGACCTTACTACTAAGAACATGACAACTAACCTTAATTGTCTGTTTACTTATAATCTGGTCTAGTCTCTACATAGCCATCAGAGTCATCTTTTAAAGCCTTAAAGAAGATCATACCACTCCCATATTCAAAAATTTCTGGTAATTTGCATCACAGTTAGAAAAGAATTAACTTCTTAATTCAGGTTTCAATGCCTCAATGATTTAATTTCCATCATGCATTCCTTCTGCTTCAGCTACACTTACTCTGCTTGGATCACATGGATCTTCCAGCAATTCCTTAAAACACATCTAGTTCTTTCCTGCCTCAGAGACTTGCACTTGTGTTTCCTACACTAGAATGTTCTTCTTCCTACCCACCTGATTTCCTTTTCTTCTCCTCCTTCAGAGTTCCACTTAAATATTACCTCCTCTAGAGGCCTTCCCTGACTACCTTATACAAAATAGAAAACCCACCACATTTCCACCACTCTCTGTTTCCTTACTTTGCTTTGTTCTTTTTTTGTATCACTTATCATGACTTTAAATTAGCTGATGTATTTATTCATCCAGAAATGTCTCCTGCTCATCAGGGAGGCTGTCCATAACTTTAGAGATAAAAATATTTTTTAAAAGACTTTATTGATTTATTTGACAGAGAGAAACACAGCTAGAGAGGGAACACAAGCAGAGGGAGTGAGGTGGGAGAAGCAGGCCTCCCGCCAAGCAGGAGCCTGATGCGGACTCCATCCTGGGTCTCCGGGATCATGACCTGAGCAGAAGGTAGTCACTTAACCAACTGAGCCACCCAGGAGCTCCAAGATAAAAATATTTTTAAAAATGTTTTTTGTATTATTTACCATTAAAACTGTCAGATCAGGGATGCCTGGGTGGCTCAGAGAGTTAAGCATATGCCTTTGGCTTGGGTCATGATCCCAAGGTCCTGGGATCATGTCCCATGTCAGGTTCCTTGCTCAGTTGGAGTCTGCTTCTCCTTCTACCTGTCACTTCCCCTGCTTGTGCTTGCTTGCTCTTTCTCTCTCTGACAAATAAATGAATAAAATCATTAAAAAAAGTATCAGATTAATAATATGAAGGATTAGCTGTGCCTTGACCAAAACATAGAATGACAAGTCAGCTTTCAGAATATACTTACTTTTAGTAACTATATGTTGATTAAATATATATAAATATAGTATAAATACAAATATATATAGAGAGAATTATCATGAAAATGTTTAGTATTTTAAAGAAGTATATTTTCCTCAATTATTATAAATTACTATTGTGTATAAATAAACTAAATGTAATATTGTTTATTTCATTGCAATAGCCATTACATACCTCAAATACCAAACAAAGGAATAGGTCTTAGAAGAGAAAAACAGGGGTGCCTGGGTGACTCAGTTTTTAAGTGTCTGCCTTGGGCTCAGGTCATAATCGTAGCATCCTGGGTTCAAGCCCCACATCGGGCTCTCTGCTCAACGGGAAGCCTGCTTCTTCTTCTCCCACACTTGTGTTCCCTTTTTCGCGGTCTCTCTTTCTGTCAAATAAATAAATAAAATTTTTAAAAAAAAGGAAAAAAGAAAAAAACAGTCTCCTTTCCCTAAGGTGCTCTTAAGAGAAGAGGAGAAAAGTATTGAACACAACTGACAACTAATCATATGAACAGAGCACTAAGAAGACATATATATTTATATACAGATTTTAAAAGACTGTGATTGTGGAGACCTTGATGATTAGGTATAATGAGAACTCTTAATTGCAGGCTTAAAGAGGACTTGCAGTTTCTAAAAAATAGTTCTCAATTTAGAATTATAATTTAGAATTTAAATAGGCACATCTATTTATATAAAATTTTATAAGTATATGTGAACTTATATTTTCAAAACATATTAATTATGGTACAATTTCCCAGTAGTAGCCCAGAAATAATTATGATCTTTCATGAAAGAACTGCTTATTTTTGCAGGCCACATTCAGAACATCTTGGAACAATTGCCCTACTGCTCAAAACCAGGAAGTATCGGGGCGCCTGGGTGGCTCAGTTGGTTAAGCTACTGCCTTTGGCTCAGGTCATGATCCCAAAGATCCGGGATTGAGTCCCACATCAGGCTCCCTGCTCGGTGGGAAGTCTGCTTCTCCCTCTCTCACTCCTCCTGCTTGTGTTCCCTCTCTGGTTGTGTTTCTCTCGGTCAAATAAATACAATATTTTTTAAAATATTTTATTTATTTATTTCACAGATAAATACAAGGTGCCATTGTAAGAACAGCCATGACCAGAACAAGAGACATCTTAAGGATTTTCTATTATTCTCACACAAAGATTTCTTGGAAGAATCTGTTTTATTTTTCTAGCTCTTGCAAAAGCAAACAGTACCTGAGCAGTATGTCTGTATGTCTTCTATTGCTACACTTGTGTCTGTAAGAGTTGAATAGAGCTCCTCTTTCTCTAAAATAATTAGATAATGAAAAATGTCAGATAAGTTCACATTCCAAAGAACTGAAGCTTACATTTTTACCCATCAAACTACTTTAGAACTAATTTGAATGAGTAGCATTTAAAATAAATATGGATCATAAATGCGGTTTCATCTATTCACTTTGTCTTTTAGCAAAGAAGTTAGTAAAATAAGAACTATATGTAAAAATAAAATCAAACACAAGGAAAAGAATAATTGCAGCTATTTAGTAAAGCACCTCTTATGTGCCAGGCAGTGAATTTGTGCTGTACATTTTCCTCCTGCTTAAGCCTCATAACAACATGTTTGCCCCTTTTGATGGGTTAGGAAACTGAGGCACAGAAAGTCACGTAGATGCCCGTAATCATTTGGCTAACAAGGGCTCTGGTAACAAGGCAGACATGCTGACACAAGAGTGTCTGCACCCTTGTTAAATTCTTCTCCCTCCATTTACCTTTTCCTTTTGCTAAGAATGTAATTTTTTTTTTTAAAGAAAGAACAGAAAAAAATAAAATAAAATAAAGAAAGAACGGGAGAATATAATTAAGACCGGGCTTTCATGTTCAGATTGTCAGCATGTTATTCTGTACACTGTCCCATTTTTAGCTATATAGTTTTGGACAGATTACTTACTCTTTCTTTGCCTCAGTTCTTCCCACAAAATGGGATTAGGAGAAGGAACATACTACAGAGGACGGTTCATGCGATAACAGATGTTAAATAGTGCAGGGCATAAAGAATTGCTAAGTGAAGGATATTTTTCACCTAAGAAATGTTTATTTGTAAAAAGAAATTTATTGATTTATGAGAGGGTGAGAGAGAGCACAAGTGAAGGGGAGCAGCAGAGGTAGAGGGAGAAGCTGGCTCCTCGCTGAGCAGGGAGCCCCACAGAAAGCTAAATCCCAGGACCCTGAAATCAAGACCTGAGCCAGAAGCAGCTGCTTAGTGGACTGAATCATCCAGGTGTTGCAGGAAATGTTTATCGAACACCAACAAAGCACCTTGCTTATTATGGGACAGGAAGACAGCTCTCCTGTGTTTCTGTTACTAAAATCACTACTGTGTGGTAGTAGTGATTTTAATGACCTATATTCCTTATATTCTTTCTGCTCATTTTGATGCTTCTATCTGTATTTACCATGTATTCAACAAAAATCTCCTGAGCACTTACTATGTGCTAGCTGCTAGGTACTGAAAGGTTAGAGATATGTGTGTCCAAACCTACTATTAACCCATATCTAGTCATGTCTGGCAAACTGATGGAGTAAATCTAATTCACCTCAATTTGTATGAGGTGAGAACATGTCTAAAGGGAAAAATAATAATCCATTGAGTGTTCAATAATGCCTGTTTTAAATGTTGCTCATGTAATCATGCTAGCCAATGATACCAGCAATGGTACCATTATAATATTGATTTTAGTTATATGGAATGTGAGGCCCATGAAAATTGAATAATTTGCCAGAGATCACTCAGCAATAATGTGGAGCCAGTGTTGAAATACAGTCACTAAGGCTGAGAACCGGCACTCTGAACGACAATACTGTATCATTCTGGACCAGGAACAAGATGTCAGAATCCAGGGTTGAAAAAATTTTTTTGTGTATAGCATGGATAATTCGTTCTTTCACTATGAACAGCTCATAGACTTCTGCTGGGGAGAGGGGAGTATGAGTAAAAGCAAGGAATTTTCTTGCTTTTGCTTTTTTTTTTTTTTTTTTTTTTTTTTACTGAAAACTTTGTAAGACCGGTATTCAAGGAGCAATCTGGTGTTGCCACTTTAATGGAATGTAGAAGCAAAGTCAGAGGTGGGTTCTACTTCCCAAACAGCACAGAAGACAACTCACACTTGACACTGGAAGACCTCTGTTGGTATGGGGTCTGGAAAGCAGTACATGGAATATAGAGCAACAGGCTCCAATGATGAGAGTGGCAGAGGGTTTGGGCCAATTCATCAACAGCGCCCAGGGTGGAGGGACTCCTACCCAGACTGAGCAGTGTTGGTGTCAGATGACTCAGTAAGAATCCGTAGTGATGTTGTGAAAACTTAGCAGAGTCAAGAGATGGTGCGGTACATAGGGAAAGAGGATCAAAGCCACACAAGTGAACAATAAATAAATTAGGCATCACGGTAACTGAAGTGAGCCAGGAGTGTTAATGAACTCTTGCGTAATACCCACCAGAAGTCTCAGAAACCCTGGAGGGATTATTTCAGCAAGCAATAGAAGCCATGGCGGTATGATGGTGACCATAATTCTGCCAACTTCACTATGTCTTGGTGTGACTTTGAATATACTGAGATTTCCTAAGTGAGACATGGTCCTGCTCTTAAGAAATCCATGGTCTCTTAAGTGAGACAGGCAAAATACTTACTTAAAACGTGGATCTGTAATTGAGTTCTACACAACATTCACCTGGAACTCAATCAGTGAAGAGGAGGATGCACTCCTCACTCTCAAAGTTCTACCTTGCGCTGCTCATTCCATCTCTCCCCCAAATTTCCTTTTATTATTACTGTGATTGCCATTATATAAATTAAGCTTAAATCTTAGTTCATGATGGCAAGTTCATTCTATGAAGTCACCATTTGCTTGCTCTGTCATTCTATGCCAGGTAGGAACATACAGCCAATGAAATCAATATAGTCAATTTAAAAGATGTGTGGTAGTTGTAATCTATAAAGGTCACCACAAACACTGAATTGGTGAATGCTGAATTGTTTATGCTACAGAAAATATGGAGTTAGGTTCCTGTGAGGTTCTGGTCACATTTTCAACAACCAGTTAAAACATAACCTTATTTTGTATGTATTTCTGTTTAAAGACCTTTATTTAGTATATAGTTAACTTATTAACATTGAGCCCAGAGCCAAGGGTACTGTAACTCATGCCTGAACAAAATGGATCTACATAGTTGGTCTCGAAGGCACATCACAGACACCCTTTACTTGGGAACACTAGCTAGCATTTCAGTACTACACAGGAGGGCCACTTTATTTATTTATTTATTTATTTATTTATTTATTTATTTTAAAGATTTTATTTATTTGACAGAGAGAAACACACAGAGAGAGGGAACACAAGCAGGGGGAGTGAGAGAGGGAGAAGCAGGCTTCCCGCTGAGCAGGGAGCCCGATGTGGGACTTGATCCCGGGTCTTCAGGACCATGACCTGAGCCAAAGGCAGTCGCTTAACCAACTGAGCCACCCAGGCACCCCAGGTAGGCCACTTTAAACAACAAAATTACGAAGAGAAAGCACAAACAAGCAAAACATGTAGCAATACATAAACAACAAAAAGGACACTTGTTTACACAGGAGAGCTGGAAGGAGAGGGCAGGGTGTGGCCTTGTTTGACCTCAGCTGGAGAGGTATCCCCCAGGGACAACTCAAAAGTTCCCTTACTCTGCGAATGCTTGCAAGTTCGTGTGTTCAGTGGCGGGGGTCGGGGAAGGGTGAAAGTGGGGGGTGGTTCCCACATAAATCTTAGCAAATAGATGAATTTGCAAACATAAAAATCACAAATAATGAGGATTTATTACAGTGGACAAAAAACATCACATAACTGATTTCCAGAAAATCGTTTTCACATAAAACATGACTCTAAGGGCACCTGGGTGGCTCAGTCAAGTGTCTGCCTTCCGCTCAGGTCATGATCCCGGCGTGCAGGGGATAGAACCCCGCATGGAGCTCCCTGCTCAGCAGGAAGTCTGCTTCTCCCTCTCTCACTTCCCCTGCTTGTGTTTCCTCTCTAGCTGTGTTTCTGTCTGTCAAATAAATAAATATAATGTTAAAAAAATTACTCTAGTTGGGACCTTAATAACTAAAATCAAATCTATTTTAATCCATTAAATGAGATTCTTTGCTTATAGTTGATAATACATTAGAAAACACCTAAAACTCTTACAATCTCGTTTATCATGATGTAATAATCATGTACCTCTTTCCTAATATTTGCAATTAAGTGTATACGCATTATATATGTATAAATTATATATAACTGTACATATAAAATTTTGTATATAAAATCATATATACATATATATAAAATATATAAATATTCATGGACAACCTCTGAGTTTGATACCTTTATCAGAAGGAAAACATATTCAGTCCTCTTCTGAGGAAACTGCCCCCAAATGTTTTTTTTCTGAACAAATTACAATGACCTATCATGCACAACTAGTGAACTGAAGCTACTATTCTGGCCACAGCTGATTATAGGAAGAATACGTTTGTGAGTCAAAGTCCACCTGTTTAGACAGATCATAATAAAAGCCAATAGCCTTTGAGATGACTTGGTACAAAATTGTCTCTAATGAGGATGGTCCACATTGCATGGTAATAAACGTACCTAGCCATGTCACATATCTTGACAATATTAATAATGGGTATTGATCATAAGAATACTGGTTTCATCCTATGTGATATTTAAGTCTTTTTCTATTTCTCTCTCAGCTCCCTCATTCTAGTTTTGAAACTCCAGAACTTGAGCTATTATAAAATTGCTAACACAGTTTCCTATACCATGACATTTCACCACACAACCTTATAAGCTCCCATCATCAAAGAGAAACTGCGTGTCTGTTACTGGTAACAGGAACATAGCTGATTATTGCCAAGGCAATTGAGGCTTAAAGCATTTGAGTGAATTGGCTAAGGTCACACAGCAGAGGTGACAGTAGCCACAAACCTAATACCCTGACTTACAGGACTTCTGTCCTTACTTACCTTATCAAGATGGCAATTTTGGGGGCGCCTGGGTGGCTCAGTTGATTAAGTAACTGCCTTTGGCTCAGGTCATGATTCCGGAGACCCGGGATCAAGTCCCACATTGGGCTTCCCTGCTCGGTGGGAAGCCTGCTTCTCCCTCTCTCACTACCCCTGCTTGTGTTCCCTCTCTGGCTGTGTTTCTCTCTGTCAAATAAATAAAATATTAAAAAAAAAATGACAATTTTGGGACATGCTCCACCTGACTTCAGTGACAGATTAAAATTCCTTGCATGAAAATCCACCCTAGAAAAAGAACTCAATTTTACCTTTATTTATTTTTTTAAAGATTTTATTTATTTATTTGACAGAGAGAGAGAGCATAAATAGGCAGAGAGGCAGGCAGAGAGAGAGGAGGAAGCAGGCTCCCTGCTGAGCAGAGAGCCCAACGCGGGCCTTGATCCCAGAACCCTGAGATCATGACCTGAGCTGAAGGCAGAGGCTTTAACCCACTGAGCCACCCAGGCGCCCTTAATTTTACCTTTAGATATGGACACCGAACATAAATTATTTTATCTTCATCTATAATTTTATTGAATTTATCTTGTTCATCCAATCCTTTTTAATAGACAACTGTTAAATCAAAAGAGGCTTAACATACTGGAATTCTCTTGTGGGAGAAAAGGCCCTCCATCTATAAATGAAGGATAAAATATTTACAGATAAAAGGAAAAATCATCTTTCACCTCAGGCTTACTAAGTAAAGCCTTACAAGGACAAAACACTTGACTTGATATTAATCAAGAACCAGCCTCCCTAGGCAGGAGAGACCTGAACAGGTTGGACTCATGACATGATGCTTGTGAAGTGTCTCGAAATGCTGTCACCCCTGCTGAGACTCCTGATGCTGCCCCTTCTGATGCCAGACCCGCTGTCTCTCCGTGTTACCCTCCTGTTCGTGCCACTTCATGCTCACATCCAATGAGCCAAGGAACACAGTCATGATCTTCCTGTTCCAGGGGAATAAAAGCATTTTTAGCAACCAAATTATGGAATGCTGGGGCTAAAGATCAGTAACCATGATTGATTACACTCTAACTCTTGCGTCTGGAAAGGGGAATCCAATAAAAATAGAAAGCCATGAATTTGGAGCTAACAGAAAGTCATTCTCTCTAAATCGTTAGCATAAAAGCACAATTGGAGCCTGGCATCATATTTTAATGGTGGTCATCTCTATAGATATTCATGAACTAGATTAGAATGAGAAATAGAAAAGCACATCTTATTTCCAATAGGTAAATATATTTTTAATTGGTTTTTGCAACTTATTGATTTATACACATATATATTAACAAATATTTCTGAAATCTTAATTTCGCTAGTATTTGCTATTTATACTGTTATTGAAAATAAACACTGAGATTATTTTGTGTATATATTTATTATTTAATTTACTCATTCAGCCATCCTAGTTGTCAAATTGAAACCAATTATTTAGAGTTCTATATTTAGCACCTCTCATGGGACGTGCATGGTACAGGCATTAATAATACAATGATGAGTAAGATAGACACCACACTGCTATAGGAGAAGCTACCATTTTGAGGAAGGAGAATGGGATTCCTAGAAGAATGTATGGGGAATATACAGTATGAAGCATAATGATAGGCTTAAGTACAAGGTATATGGGATTACCTGAGAGGCATACATTTGTTTTTTTGAGAAATGGAACTCTCCTAGAAAAGGAGAAGTTGTTACTAAACCCAGGCCAACCAAACAATGTGCCTGAGTGAAGAAATGTGATGAGGAAGTACCAGGAACAGGGTTACCAGTGCCCCACAAATACCAACAGCTGGGAGTAGAGTGCATTCAGAGGAAGGACAAGTTCTTGTGATTGGTTGGATGACAGAATGATGAAGTGAGAGAAATGGTGATAAAAGTAAAAGTGGGGAGAGATTTTGCTGGTGGAGGAGGCTGGAGAGGACCTGAATTCATCAGCATTACCATGTTTGCTCTTTATCCTATGCACCACAGAAAAGCAAGAAGAGGTTTTAAGGAGAGGGGGAAGATACCCAGATTTAATCTTTAGGGTAATCACTCTGGTTTGGACTGTGAAATGCGCTGGAGAAGGGCAATGCTGGAAGTAATTAGATTAGAAGGAAACTGGAAGATGTATTGAGGAAGCCCTAATCAAGCTAGTGGCAATGGAGATGAAGAGAAGGGGACTTTATTTAAATACTGAGGAATGGGGGTGTATGGGTGGCTTGGTTAAGCAGTTGGATAGGCAAGTGACTCTTCGTTTTGGTTCATGTCATGGTCTCAGGGTGTGAGATTGAGCCCTGTGTGTAGTGCTTTGCACTGGGCATGGAGCCTGCTTAAAATTCGCTCTTGAGGGACACCTGGGTGGCTCAGTTGTTAAGCGTCTGCCTTTGGCTCAGGTCATAATCCTGGAGTCCCTGGATGCAGCCCTGCATGGGGGTCCCTGCTGGGCAGGAAGCCTGCTTCTCCTTTTCTCACCCCCCTGCTTGTGTTCCCTCTCTCTGTGTGTTTCTCTGTGTCAAATAAATAAATAAAATATTTTTTAAAAAGATTAAAAAAAATGATTTTATTTATTTATTTGACACAGAGAGAGAGATCACAAGTAGGCAGAGAGGCAGGCAGAGACAGAGGAGGAAGCAGGCTCCCTGCTAAGCAGGGAGCCAGATGTGGGCCTCAATCCCAGGACCCCGAGATCATGACCTGAGCCGAAGGCAGAGGTTTAATCCACTGAGCCACCCAGGCATCCAAAATAAATAAAATCTTAAAAAAAAAAAATCTCTCTCAAAAAGAAAAGAAGAAAAGAAAGAAAACGTAAAAGAAAAAAAAAAGGGGAAAGAAAGGAAAAGAGAAGAAAGAAAAGAAAAAAAGAAAAGAAAGAAAAGGAAAAGAAATTCTTAGGACACAGAATGAACAAATTTTGGTTATTGATTAGATTGGTTTGGTCTGGACTGTATTGGATGAATTAACTTTTTGAACTTCAGTTTGCTTATTGGTAGAATCTATATGATAAAAGTACTATGCCATGGGATTACTATGAAGGTAAAATATGAAAAATCAGACATTTCACATCCTATAACCAAAAAGAGTTATATTAGGGTAACATCCAGTTGTCTAGTTTGGGCAAATAGCTGGCACTTGCCTGTAAAGGAGAAAATGCCAAGAGAGGAATGCATTATAAAGGAAGATGGCTAGTTTTTTTTTACATTTCTTTATCTCTGTTGTAGGCATTAGGGTCCGATATCCAACATTTTGATGTCCTAACTGGTCATGCCAGGTCTTCTTTTGTACTTCCCAGATTACAGACAGAATATATTTTTAAACTAAGTATCAGAACATATTACTGCTTAGTTTTAAAATTGTTAAAAGCCTGGGGCAGGTGGGTGGCTCAGTTGGTTAAGCATCTGCCTTGGGTCATGATCCCAGAGTCCTCAATGGAGCCCAGCATCTGGCTGCCAGCTCAGTGGGGTGCCTGCTGCTCTCTCTGCCCCTCCCCACCACACACACTCTTTCTCTATTAAATAAATCAGTAACATTTTAAAGAAAATAAACAAAAATTGTTAAAAGGGCATCCTTAGGGTCTTTTATATTTGTTTAGTATAAAATAATGCCTTAGGATAAGACATTGTTATAGGGCCTTTCCAGACTCTTCAGCTTCATCTAAAAACGCTTTTCTTTCTGCTGTTCCCCACCATTCCAGCTTTCTTTCAGTCTTTCAAAGATGTCATGATCCCTACTGCTCATGATTCCTAGGCTTATCGAAATTTTGGTTCTCTTTTATTTTTTTAACATTTTTATCCTTCAGATTGCACAACATTGACATTTAAAAAATAAACAGTGAATGTCTACTATGTGCTAGACATTTTTTCTAGGCTTTTTATATGAGATGCTTTATTTAATACTTATAAAACTCTATGTGATGAAGTAATTATTATCTGTATTTTAAATATGTAGAAACTGAGGCAGTGAATATAAGTAACTTATCCAATGTCAGACACATGCTAAGAGATGGAGATTTTGACGAAAAATAGGATATTTGCATAGTCTCAAAGTATCTTCTCCCAAGATATTTATTTTTTTTAAGATCTTATTTATTTGAGAGAGAGAGAGCACGCACAAACTGGGAGAGGGGCAAAAGGAGAGGGAGAAGCGGATTCCCCCCTGAGAAGAGAGCCCCATGGATGTGGGGCTGGATCCTAGGGTTCCATGATCTATCGGGACCTGAGCTGAAGGCAGAGGCTTTACCGACTGATCCACCCAGGTGCCCCACTCTCAGGATATTTATTAATAAAAAAGGGAATATAGAAGCTTTCAATGGAGAAACCCAGAAAATAATACCTTGATATACCAAATACTTGATACTAAATGATCCAGTTTAACATCATGAGTAGTAAGATATCTGATATGATATAGTGAAAAGGATAAAACATCACATCTTTTGTATTTTTATTCAAATGTGTCATGTCATTCTCATCATGAAAAAAAAAATCAGACAGACACACATTGTGGAATAAATTCCACAATGATAGTGATTTACCAGCACTCTTACCAGCACCCTTCAAAAGCATCAACATCATTTCCTTGTCATAAAAGACAAGGAAGTTGAAGGATTATCACAGATTAGAATAGACCAAAGAGACATAAAAACTAAATGCAACATGGGATCCTGAAACAACAAAGAAAAGAATTATTGGAAAGACCAGAGAATTTTGAATACCCTCTGTCATGAGCAGCACTGTACCAGCATTACTGCCCTAGTTTTGATCCTTGCACTACAATGATGTAAATGGTAACATTGGGGCAAACTGAGGGAAGCTTTTGTAGGAACTCTATTTTCACAAAACTTTCATATTCTAAAATTGCTGGAATATTAAAAGGTAGGAGAGAGAGAAGAAAAGAAGTCAGTGCAGAAACAATTGGAAATTAAGTGAAACCTTTTACATTGTACTCATAGATGTAACAGAAGCAAAAGGGCTCACATCGACAAATATTCCCTTTCTACACCTTAAGACATTTAAAAAGTCCACGTTAGTATTGACATTATTAACCAATGTGGTAGCCTTCTTATCTGGCAGTGCCCCAGGGAAAGGTGTTCTACCTAAGGGCATTATTCCCATAATGACAAACACCTAACAATTTCTTGTGTCCCTTTTAAAAAGCCATAGTGCCCAAGATAGAGGTTTTGAAATTAGAAAAATTGGGTTTTTCATACTAGTTGACCATCCTTTGTAGTTTTGAGACTTTAGGCAAATTTTTAACCTCTTTGAAACTCAGTAAATTGGGAATCATAATTCTGTACTAGTAGATTCTAAATAAATGAAATCCCCCTTACACATTTATATTAGGTTGATTCAAGGCTAACAACCATTTAAGTACATTTTCATATGAAAGTTTACCCTCACAATGTATTGACATGTGAATACTTTTTTTGTGCTTGCACTAAATACTCTCAATTTGTTACATTCTTTGTGTCTTGTTTCTAATTTTAATTTTTTTTTGTCTCGCTCTTTTGCTATCAGCTTTCTTTTGTCAGAATTGCCAATGTACTTTTCATCAAAGAAAACATGTTATTCGGTTTTGTATTGGTCACAGCACATGGTGAGCTCAAGAATTTGGAAAATGACTGAGTGAATGAAGAAGCATATAAATGAATGAATGAATTAATGCTCCTAATATTTCATGGACTGTGAAACTAATATGAAGAAAATTCAGAGTTCAGTGAGGCATTGAAAAATTTTCATTTATGTTTTTAGAGAGCTTTTGTGCTTTTCTGTGGATCTTTTGATATCAGAATTTACCTTTGCTCAGTACTAAATCACTATCATAATTAGCAAATGTATTAATTCTTAAAATTGAAGTTCAACATTAATATTAAAGGTATAAAAATTCTGTCATTTAAGTATAGCTATTATATCCTTGTACATTCTTGGTTTCTAAAGTATACATGCAGAAATAAATTGTTGAGCTAAAATCAACTACATTAAGTTTTACAGATATCTTTTTTGTGCTACAAAATATATGTACAAGTATCTTTCTCAGAGATATAAATGTAGAAATTAGAAGACCAGATTTAGAAATATAATGCAACTCTTTTCATTGATTTTTTTCATTATATTTAGTAATTTCCAGAATATTGAAAGCTGGTAATATAAGCAATTTTTCAGTATGACTCTTGGCTCACACCTGCCTTGATATGGGCTATGGGCTCCCTGCCCTCATGTTGTCCTGGAATTCTTAGGGGGAGTAGAGTCAGACACCCATCATTTAGAAATATGGAAGTTATTTGTTTTCAAAAGGAGGGAAGGGAGCTGCTGTGACCAAGAGAGAACCAAGGCAGCTTTCGCTCTCTCATTACCCACCACTTAAGAATATTTCAGCATTTGTTGGGATGCCTGGGTGGCTCTGTTGGTTGAGCACCTGAATCTTGATTTAGGCTCAGGTCATGTTCTGTGTCAAGCTACATGCTGGGTGTGAAGCCTCTTTCAGATTATTTCTCCCTCTTTCCCTGCCTCACCAACTCACAGACTCTTGCTCTCTCTCTCTCAAAAAATAAAATAATAAATAAAATAATAAAATAAAATAAAATAAAATAAAATAAAATAAAATAAAATAAAACAAAGTAAAGTAAAATAAAATAAAATAATAAAATAAAATAAAATAAATTTTTTAAAAATTAACATTTGTCACAGCTTTAAGCTCAGTTCAGGATTCAGAGGACCTGAAAATGAATTATTTGCATAGACCATGCCTCAGTGCAGTTTTTATCAACTCTTTCCTGGGCTGAAGCCTCACTTAGTTTATAGTAATTTTATTTTTAGAAAAAAACACTGAAATCTGATACTCTGAAATTAGTATCTTTTATTCATTTACCCAATTCCCCCTCTTTTTTGTTCTCACTTCCCCTTTTTCAGAGCTTTGCTTTCCCAGACCAAATACCAGATGTCTACTATATTATATAGTAATAGATTGTGTTTTGCTGAAAAACCACTGCCATAGTCTGGCTACTAAGAGGGTCTTTCTGTTGTTGTTTCTGTAAGTTAACATTTGGATTGGCAGATGGAGTAAAACAGACTGCCTAGGGTGGGGTTTTGGATATACTGACCCCTTGAACTTCCTATGCAAGAATGTAAAATAGAAAAATAAAGACTATGATACATCTTGCATTTATCATACCACACTCCCAATATTATAATTCTTCTTTTTTTTTTTTAAGATTTTATTTATCGGGGCGCCTGGGTGGCTCAGTTGGTTAAGCGACTGCCTTCGGCTCAGGTCATGATCTCGGAGACCCAGGATCGAGTCCCACATCGGGCTCCCTGCTCGGCGGGAAGCCTGCTTCTCCCTCTCTCACTCCCCTTGCTTGTGTTCCCTCTCTGGCTGTGTTTCTCTCTTTCAAATAAATAAAATCTTAAAAAAAAAAAAAAAGATTTTATTTATTTATTTGACAGAGAGAGATCACAAGTAGGCAGAGAGAGGAGGAAGCAGGCTCCCTGCCGAGTAGAGAGCCCGATGCGGGCCTTGATCCCAGGACCCTGAGATCATGACCTGAGCCGAAAGCAGAGGCTTTAACCCACTGAGCCACCCAGGCACCCCCAATATTATAATTCTTAATATTGTAAAGCATTTGTTATAATCAATTCCATCTAAGCTGACACCATGTGATTTATATCTTATACAGGTTACCAAGCAATGCATCTTTTTCCTGAGCCATCGGAGTAAAGTGTAACCATGTAAGAGAGTTCTTGAGATTATTATTATTGTTGTTTTTTATGATACCAGTCTATGGCTGTTGTGATGATTGTAAATAAGGCCATTGTCGTCTTTAAGGCTAATGAAGTCATGCATAAAAGGACTTAACTGGATGATTGCAACAAGCTCCTACCTTAAGCTCTTCTAAATACTTTCAAATCATCTTTCTAAAATGCAAACCTATTATGTTATTCCTTTCTTACAACTAGTCAATGGTTTCCCATCACATTTAAGATTCAGCTGGCTTGGCATGTCAGAGATACTTAGACTACCTCTCTGGTTTTTCAGGCTCAATTCCCAAAAGTCTACTTGGCTTCTATTCCCAAGCACACTAGTCCATAATAACTAATAATAGTAGTAGTAATAGTAATTTGCACTGCCTAAAATTACTTGACTGTTTCTTTTGTTGATCTAGTTATCCAAAACATTGTCCTCTGCATCCTCCTGGTGAAGTTCAACAGATACTTCAAAATCAATTCCTTATGATTTATTCTTTGAAATTTTTTGTTTTGTTTTGTTTTGTTTTGGATTTTTTTTGTTTTGTTTTGTTTTTTGCTTTGTTATAACAATCAGCTCTGGTTTGCTTGGGTTTAAAACTTTTTATCATTATAGGGCACCTGGGTGGCTCAGTGGATTAAGCCTCTGCCTTCGGCTCAGGTCATGTTCTCAGGGTCCTGGGATCGAGCCCCACATCGGGCTCTCTGCTCAGCAGGGAGCCTGCTTCCTCCTCTCTCTCTGCCTGCCTCTCTGCCTACATGTGATCTCTCTCTCTTTCAAATAAATACATCAAATCTTAAAAAAAAAGGAAAAAAATTATCATTATAGTGATTGTATTATATTAAAATTTAAATATTTTTTCAATTCTGCTATATAAATATGTTAATGTAAAGGTATTTTATCATATTAAATAGAAGAAAACTATTCTTTGATAATAGGTGTATCTTATAAATCTATTTCAAATGCCTATTGCAAAGCCTGATGCTTAGTGAGCTCTTAATAAAATATATTTCCCTTTATCCAACTCTTGAAAATATATATTATTTTCCATAGAGTTTCAAAAACTTACATATTTGCCACATTGATTTGGCTCGAGATTGCCAGAGGCCAGCAATCCTTGTACTGATGGATGGAAGATTACTCCAAACTTTGCTGTGAGGGAGGGGAGAAGGCAAAGGGGTCCAGGCTCAAAGATGGAGACCCTTTGCTCTTCTTTGCTCCTGCTTTTATAGGTCCTTCAGCATAATCACAAATTCTTATCACTGTTTCTCAGCACCTGATGTGTGACAAGGGGTCCTACTGAAACAAGGAAGAGTTGTTTATGGGAAAGATAAGATATGCTAATCTGTGTGTTCTACTAAACATAGCCTAAGGGACAACACCTACATGTCTTCCATCACAAGGTGGTTGTTTGGGCTAAGAAAACTTTGGGAAGGAGAGGTCATGCAGTCCTTGGCATTCCAAGGGCCTAAGCCCTTCTCCAAACCCTTTCTTGCCCCCAGCCGCCTCCCTGTTACCTTTTAGCAAGCCAGGCATTACGGCTGATTTCATGCTCTACGTTAACCCTGACACGAGATTATCCAGACTTGGGGGGAAATATCTGAATGACTCTATAAGCCACTCTTTATCATTAATATGGTATGTGTTTATTTAACTAATACAGATGTTTACCTACTACAGTAACTTTTTTTCTTAAGAAAATTAACAAAACCTGATCTCAAAAACTCAATCTCTCCAGCTAAAGCATTATTCATTCGGTTAGCAGAGTAAGCCTCCTATTTGTTACAAATTAGCCTATAATAAAAATGCACAAAACCCTGCTTTTTTTCATTTTTCATTTTTTAAATTGTGTTTTAATTCCAGCGTAGTTAACATACAGTGTTATACTAATTTCAAGTGTACAATGTAGTGATTCAACACTTCCAGATCTGACTCAATGCTCATTAGGTAAGTGTACTGTTAGTGCCCTTCACCTATTTACCCATTCACCCACCCACATCCCCTCTGGTAACCATCCCTTTGTTCTCAATAGCAAACTCCTGACTTTTCGTGACTTTCTCATTGTTTGCATTCCATTGAGCACATTGAGGAAATAAAAGACAAAATACTTATGAACAAACAATGGAATGACTGAAAATGTCTTCAAACTGTGTAATTCCATTGATTAAAGCTGCTGCCTCACTACTTTGTATATCATTGTATAGGTCTGTATGTGTTTTTCTAGAAGACATAGTGCGCAATATTGACATATACTTGAAAAATTCTTTACCAATTATTTTATTATGAAGTACTAGAAAAAGAACATATCTTTAGACATCCCTTCATTGTGACCAATAAAAATGTATCTCATTCAAATATAAAATGTTTCATTCAAATATAAGATAAATAAATTAAATCTAGTCTTTCTACCAATTGTCCAAAATGACTTTTATGCACATAAAAGTTTTAGAGTTATAGTGTTCTGTGATGAGTGCAACTTATTAAAACAATATATGCCTCCTCTTGTGTCAAAAAATATTTGTGCATATCACAAAGCCTCAAGATTTACCAAATTTTCTCCTATGGCTTGAATTTCATCTTATAGATAATTCAAAGTGATATTAAAAAAATATCAATGTTTATATGTATTAATATATTTGCCCCAGACCTAGCCAAAAGTTCTCATTTTAGCTGCAAAGAATTCTAATAATTTTTATTCAAAATGTGTATTTGTGATTTTTAAATGTCATTGCAGGAAAGATCACAAAAATTGGCGTGATTTAGACTGACTTGAATCTTCTCAAATATAAAATCCATATCCAGAATAAGTAAATAGGTATATCCCAAGCTTTTGGAGTGACAGCTAGACATAATACAGAGTTATCTCTGGTGGATACCATCATTTCATTGTCAAATCACTGTGTGGAGCCTTAGAGACAATGCCATGCCTATCAAAGTTCTCAATGGTTTCAGGTCATTTTTTGTTTGGGTTTAAGATTCATTTATTTATTGATTTTAGAGAGTGAGCTGGAGGGGCAGAGGGAGAGGGAGAATCTCACACAGACGCTCCACCTAGAGTGGAGCACAAGCAGGGCTCAATCTGAGGACCCTGAGATCATGACCTGAGCCAAAACCAAGAGTCAGGTGTTCAACTGACTGAACTACCCTGGTACCCCTACTTTCTTTTCTTTTAAATTGACTTCAGACTTACTACCATCTTTCTGTTTTCCCTTCTCTTTGTTTTTCAATGTTTCTAACTGAAATTAAAATTTAAGACATACTGCCCTATAAATGGTTAAATAGAGAATATTACAAAAATAAATTAACTCCTAGAACTTACATTATATTTATTTTATCAAGGAATTCACTATGTTGGGAGATGAAGCTATATTTAGCTCCATCTTTGTAAAACAGTATTCAGTCTCGCATTAGTTCAACAAGAAAATAAATTGGTTTCTGAGGAGCAGTAGATTTTGTATAATAAAAAAGTAATAATTCACAGGTTAGTAAGGTGAGAAGCTAGATGAGCTTCTGAAACACATTGTGGAACACTATCTTCTCTATGAGACATTAGGTCCACCAATAGGTTCCCCAAAGGTGCAGAAGTATCAACATTTGCCATCACTCATGAAATATACAGATAACATCTATCCAACCATACCCTTCTTATTCCCCCACAAAAAAGAAGAAAGCTTGACCAGTTTTAACTCCTGATTTAATTTTAGGAGTACAGAAGTCCAAAATTTCATCACAGAATTGTTGGAAATCTGATGTTCCCAGCTGATACTCCATATTGTAATTTAATGTTCCTTCTGGGGATGTTGCCCCAGTTTAAGATGCATGACATTAAACTGTTGCCAAAATGTCTACTAATGTTCATAATATTTTGATGAGAATTGAAAAGCGCCACATTTGGTTGCTACTAATAGTTTTTTGTTTTTGTTTGATATTTCCATTTGTACTTTCTTACATGTTTCCTTTCCAGATTTGTTCACTAGTTTTCAGGATTTATACTTCGGATATCTTTTGCAATCAGAACAGTATTGCTGTCTTTATAGGAACTTGAAATGAAGTAGTTTTATTAAAAGGGAGAAGCAGCTTATGACAGCCATGTCAGAACCATGAACACAACACATTACTGATGTTACTGTGTTCTCATTAGGCTGATCTAATTAGCTATCTTGATATATTTTTTTTTCACCTGACAAATCTCCTATGAATCTGTACTGTCACAGAAATATAAATCTGCAATAAACAAAGATCGTTAGGTTCAATCCTCTCAAACTGCAGGTGAAAAATTTGACTCCTAAAGGGGAGAAATTAAAGCTATTTGCCCAAAGGCTCACATTACCCTGTAGAGGTACAGGCAGGTCTAGAAAAAACCCCAGGATACCCTGATTCCAGTCTGTTAGTTCTCAAACTCAAAAGACCCCATGTATACCCTTGTCTCAGTAGAAAAATAATTCAGAGAGAAACATACATGAATTATTTAATATGTATACTATTAGAAAACTTGAAATGCAATATAAACATGAATAACCTACTAATTTTATTAAACTTCTATTTGTTGTAAGACAACATAAGTTATATAGTGGACTTTATATTTTTTAAAACATACAATCATAAGCACTTAATTGACGATGTTAGCTTAAGAATATTATATTTTAGGGGTGCCTGGGTGGCTCAGTTGGTTAAGCGACTGCCTTCGGCTCAGGTCATGATCCTGGAGACCCGGGATCAAGTCCCACATCGGGCTCCCTGCTCAGCAGGAAGCCTGCTTCTCCCTCTCTCACTCCCCCTGCTTGTGTTCCCCCTCTGGCTGTGTTTCTCTCTGTCAAATAAATAAAATCTTTAAGGAAAAAAAAAAAAGAATATTATATTTTAGCAACCATTCACTGGTTTGTCAGAAGGTATATCTTTGTAATTTAATGAATGAATGACTGTAGAATTATGCATAATTTCCCAATAATAATGGAAAAATATGCTTATTTATCCAGTTGAAGTTTTATCTTCATAAATAGGGCATTTGATGTCCACTTGTAGGCCTTTATGTTACTTTGAAAATCACTCTTTTATGGGATTTCAAACTATCCTTAAATTTTTTTAATATCACTTTTCTCACTAAATTGACCAAATAATTAAGGATTTTAATTTAAGGCAAATATTTGATTCCTTATTTATAGATCCAAGGAATGTAAAATTCTAAAGGTGGATGTCAATTTAAGAAAGGGGAACCCTCTTACACTGTTGGTGGGAATGTAAACTGGTGCAGCTACTTTGGAAACAGTGTGGAGATTCCTTAAAAAATTAAAGATAGAGCTACCCTATGACCCTGCAATTGCACTACTGGGCATTTACCCCAAAGATACGGATGTAGTGAAAAGAAGGGCCATATGCACCCCAATGTTCACTGTAGCAATGGCCACAATCGCCAAACTGTGGAAAGAGCCAAGGTGCCCATCAACAGATGAATGGATAAAGAAGATGTGGTACATATATATACAATGGAATACTATGCCTCCATCAGAAAGGATGAATAGCCAACTTTTGTAGCAACATGGACTGGACTGGAAGAGATTATGTTGAGTGAAATAAGCCAAGAAGAGAAGATCGTTAGGTTCAATCAATTTGACTGAGTATCGCATGGTTTCGCTTACTTGCAGTGCATGAGGGGTAAACTCGAAGACAGTGGGAGAAGGAAAGTAAATGGGAACTAGGGTAATCTAGGGAGGGAAAAGAAACAACAGAGACTTTGGACACAGAAACAAACTGAGGGGCTTGGATGGAGAGGGGTGGAGGGATGGGAGAGCCTGGTGGTGGGTATTGGGGACACCTAAAGCGTGGAGCACTGGGTGTTGGGAATGGGGAATGAATCTTGGAACACTGGAAAAAAAAATTTTAGTAACAATAAAAAAAAAAGAAATTATCATTTACAATCCCATGATTAGATAGAAATAAGCTAATATACATACACAAAAGTAACACTTCACTTTATATATGGATAGCAAGGAGATTCCACACCCACTTAATTGCTTATATTAATTTTTCTGTGACTTATATTTTTGTCAGTTGAACCCCCTGCCATGAATCTTAAGACCATTTTCATTTTCCTTTCATTCCTAATACAAGGAAACACTGGGAAGAAAAAGTATTTGACGAGTATTCTATGATTCTATGGAAAAATTCTATGTAATATTTTCTTGGAGTTACCAAATTCTATTATTATTATTGTTTGGTATCAGAGACTAAGCATTTTCTTCTGGAAGGAGGAGGCAAGGTGATTGTTGATGGTGGGATAAAATCATTCATAGATTCTTCATAATGCCTACTGCTAATAAACACATGGGAAATATGATTAAAATGGTTTTCCCTATATTATTAAACTCAGTGTTCCCAAACATGTTAAACATAATGTAAGATTTCAGATCTAAAATCCAGTTGATAAGAAATCATACAGGTAGAAGAATATAATAAATGACAGCTAGAAGGAATACTGAGAAGCAATTAGGCAAACTCAAGATATGGGTTTGGGCAGTTAAGGATTTATATTTTGCATTTGACCTCCTTTTTTCTTAATTTTTTGTTAAACAAAGTTGATTCACCTATGTTCATAGCTATCTATAAAATAATGTAAATCTGAATGCCTAGATGGTACAGTCCTTAAGTGTCTGCCTTGGTTCAGGTCATGATCAAGGTCATGCTCAGCAGGAAGCCTGCTTCTCCCTCTCCCACTCCTCCTGCTTATGTTTCCTCTCTCGCTGTCTCTGTCAAATAAATAAATAAAATCTTAAAAAAATAATAATAACGTGGGGCACCTGGATGACTCAGAGGATTAAGCCTCTGCCTTCAGCTTGGGTCATGATCTCAGGGTCCTGGGATGGAACCCACATCGAGCTCTCTGCTCAGCAGGGAGCCTGCTTCCCCCTCTTTCTCTGCTTGCCTCTCTGCCTATTTGTGATCTCTCTGTCAAATAAATAAATAAAATCTTTAAAAAAATTTAAAAAATAATAACGTGGACCATATCCCATGCTATGTGCATGCATATCACCTAACTTCACCATTATAATAATGAAACTGTTATTATTAACCTATTTTAGAGTTAAGGAAAATCAGTTAGAAATGTCTAAAATCATACATTTAATAGGTGATGAAGTTTAAGGTCAAAGGCAATCTGAGCTCAAAGTTTATACCTTTACCCATAATGCCATTTTTTCCAGTACAGTTGATGGAAAAATGGCACCAAGAATTTTAAAGAGTTTATTAAATAAAAGGCAGATTTTATGTCTGCTGAATCAAAATCCCTGGGGATAGGGTTCAGGTATCTGTCTTTGTTAAAGGCTCCTCAGATAGGTCTATATAAGATACAATTTTAATGCCTTGATATGTTGGGATGCTGGAGCTGATGTATAGAATTAAGAATATGCAATTATAATAATAAAAAAAAAAAAACTTTAAAAAAGGGGGACAGTGCACCCTGAGGGCTCAGGCAGCTAAACATCTGTCTTTGGCTCAGGTTGTGATCCTGGGGTCTTGGGACTGAACCCCACATGGGGTTTCCTGCTCAGTGGCACATTGGTTTCTCCTTCTCCCTTCACCCCTACCCCTCTACTTGTGCTCTCTCTCTTCCTCTCAAATAAATAAAAAAAAATAAATAAACTTAAAAAGAAAAAGGAATATGTGGATGATGATCAGCTGATTAAGTAGACACAAGCCTTCCCCAAGAGGTTGACAGGTAGCTTCCTCTGCATCCTACTTAGGGCAAGTGATAACCATTTGATTGAAGGCACAGTTTCAATACATCCACAGAAAGGAAGTGAAGTCATAAGTGTTGTTACTTACAAATTCCGTAAATGGAGTTGGGTGGGGAGGAGTGTACCGTGATCTGGAGGAAGGGCAGTCCTCTGTCGTAAGTCATGAGCCAGGACTTACTACCGCAAAGGTTGTTGGGGTGGAGGTGCTTAATTTCTTGTGGGTTTAACTCTAGGCAGCACCTCAGAAAAAAACAAAAGTTGTTTTACTCATCACAGATGGTACTGTGTTATAATGATTCCAACAAAAAACAAATATCCCCAAAGAAAACACAACAAAACTTGTTCCATTTAGATCGGCTTAAACACTTAAAATAGATCATAAGGCAATGGAAGAAACAAGCTTGACAGATTTTAGCCATGTTTAAAACAGTTGGGTTTGATTCTATCCACTCTGTTTTGTTTTGTTTTAGTTTTTGAAGTATTGCTCTAGAATTCAACTGTTTGATGGTGCTTTTGATACTTAGCTCTTCTTCCTCATTTAGGCTTGATGATTAGAGTGATGTTTTTAGTGTCTGATTGTATGCACTCCCTTCTCAAATTCACTCACCCTCGGATTCCTTCCATTTTTAGCCACTTTTGGATAACCATTCCACCTAACTTAGACCCAGAATCTAGAGCACAAATCTTAAAGCTCATGCTCCTGGCCGGTGTTCTGACCCAACCTGTCTGATAAAGGAAACTTATTGTTCTAATTGTGCCTTGTGTGAAAATTATACCTGCAAGCAGGGAAAATTATACCTGTAAGACTGGATAGAACAGGCTGATAGAATTAAAAAAGAATGTGGATAACTACTACTGCGAAAAAGTATTTAAAAACTTCGAGATTTTCATCCACATATTCAAGAAATTCAACTTTGGTAATGCCTTCTGATTATTTCAGACTCCTAAGAGACATGCAGCCTTCTTGAATTCATTTATTTTTATATATCTAAAACTATGCCATGAAAGCCTTCTTCCTTTCTTTTGCTAATAATTTTCCTGTATGAATTTCCTCATTAATTTCTATTTTAGCCCAGGTAGAGAAGTTAGCTAGAATCCTCGCCAGTGTCTCTTCAAATACCTGGGAGTTTTGTATCCTGGTTTGCTGCTGCTGTTTGGTTCTCACTTCCAGGTTTTTCAGGGGAGAATGTCAGTGGTCAGCACCATCCTTTAGCGTTACTAAGTTTGCATAAGGAAGTAGACATTCTGCTTCCACTCCACACATTTCTTTTCTCCTCTGGAAACAATGTTTCTCTTTTCTGTTTTTCCCCTACATACTGCCTCTACATTTTCTTTTTTATTTAAATTCCAGTTAGTTAACATACAGTCTAATATTAGTTTCAGGTGTACAATATAGTGATTCAGGACTTCCATACAATACCCACTTCTCATCACAATTGCCCTCCGTAATCCCCATCACCTATTTTTCCCATTTCCCCACCCACCGCCCCTCTGGTTACCATCAGTGTGTTCTCTATAGTTAAGAGTTTGTTTCTTGATTTGTTTCTCTCTCTCTCTCTCTCTCTCTTTCCTTCCTTTGCTAATTTGTTTTGCTTCTTAAATTGCACTTAAGAGCAGAATCACATGGTGTTTGTCTTTCTCTGACTGACTTGTTTTCCTTAACATGATACTTTCTTGCTTTCTCCATGTTATTGCAAATAGCAATAGCAAGATTTCATTCTTTTTATGGCCAAGTATTATTCCATTTTATATCACATTTTCTTTATCCATTTATTTCTTTTTAAAAAAAAATCATTTATTTGACAGAGAGAAACACAGCGAGAGAGGAAGCACAAGCAGGAGGAGTGAGAGAGGAGGAATCAGGCTTCCCACTGAGCAGGGAAGCTGCTTCTTCCTCTCTCACTCCCCCTGCTTGTGTTCCCTCTCTCCCTGTGTTTCTCTCTGTCAAATAAATAAATAAAATCTTAAGAAAAAAAAAGGAAATCAACCCTGCCACACCTAGATCTCAGATTGTTAGCTTCTAAAACTGTGAGAAAATCCATTCTATTTATTTTTCTTAGACACAGTATAGTTTCTTTTCTCTTTAATTTTTCTTTGTTTTAATATTTTATTTAAATTTTAGCTAACCACACACTGTAGTATTAATTTCTAACATACAATATAGTGATTCAACACTTCCATACATCACAAGTACGCTCATCACAAGTACGCTCCATAATCATCACCTATTTCTCCCACCCTATTACCTATCTCCACTCTGCTAATCAGTTTGTTCTCTGTAGCTAAGTCTGTTTCTTGGTTTGCCTCCTTTTCTCTCTTTTTTCCCCTTTATTCATTTGTTTTGTTTCTTAACTTCCATATATGAGTGAAATCATACGGTATTTGTCTTTCTCTGACTGGCTTATTTTGTTTAGTGTAATATTTTCTCACTCCATCCACATCATTGCAAATGAAAAGAGTTCATTCTTTTTTGTGGCTGAGTAATATTTCATTGTGTGTATGTGTGTGTGTGTGTGTGTGTGTGTGTGTGTGTGTGCACGTGTGTGTATACATACCACCTCTTCTTTATCCATTCATCAGCTGATGGACATTTGGGGTGTTCCCATAGTTCGGTTATTATAGATAATGCTGCTATACACATTAAGGTGCATGTATCCCTTTGAATTATTATTTTTTTTGTATTCTTTGGATAAATACCTAGTAGGACAATTACTGGATCAATTTTTTTACATTTTGAGGAACATCCATACTATTTTCCAGAGGGGTTGCACCTGTTTGCATTCCCATCAACAGTGCAAGAGGGTTCCTCTTTCTGCACATCCTCCCAACATCTGCTATTTCTTATGTTGTTGATTCTAGTCATTTTGACATGTATGAGGAGATATCTCATTGTAGCTTTGATTTGAATTTCCTTGATGATGAGTGACATTAAGCATCCCTTAATTTATCCTTTAGCTTTCTGTATATCTTTTCTGAAAAATGTCTATTCATGTCTCCTGCCCATTTTCCATTGGATTATTTTTTGTGTGTGTTGTTTCATAAGTTCTTTATATATTTTGGATACTAACCCTTTATCAGGCAGGTCATTGACAAACATGTTCTCCCATTTCAAAGGATATCTTGTAGTTTGTTGATTGTTTCCTTCACTAGACAGAAGATTGTGTTTGTTTATTTATTTGTTTGTTTTTTGGTGAAGTCCCAATAGATTATTTTTGCTTTTGTTTCCCTTGCCTGAGGAGATATATCTAGTAAGAATTTGCTTTGGCCAATGTCAAAAAGGTTACTGCCTATGTTCTCCTCTAGGATTTTAATGGTTTTTTATCTCACTTTTAGGTCTTTCATCCACTTTGAATGCATTTTTGTGGATAATATAAGAAAGTGTTCTAGTTTCATTCTATCATATGTTGCTGTCCAGTCTTCCCAACACCATCTGTTGAAGAGGCTCTTTTTTCAATTAAATATTCATTTTAGCCTTGTCAAAGGCCAAATAATTGTGGGTTCATTTATAGGTTTTCTGTTCCAGTGGTCTGTGTGTCTATTTTCGTGCCAGTACCATATTGTCTTGATCACTAGTTTTGTACTATAACTTGGAGTCTGGAATTGTGATGTCTCTAGCACTGATTTTCTCTTTCAAGATTGCTTTGACTATTTGGAGTCTTTTGTGGTTTCATATATTTTTTCTAGTTCTGTGAAGATTGTTGGTAGTATTTTGATAGGGATTGCATTAAATGTGTAGATCACTTCAGTAATATAGACATTTTAATAATGCTTGTTTTTTGAATCCATGATCATGGAATGTCTTTCCATTTCTTTGTGTCTTCATCCATTCATCTGTTGAAGGGCACCTAATAATTCTTTGGTTTGACTGCACTCAGTTGTATAGTTCTCTCTGGATTTCACATGGAGTTGCAATGGGAAAACAGCTATAGGGGCTACAATTATCTAAAGGCTCAACTGGTCTTAATTGAATGGTCCCTTCATTCTTGCAGCTGACACATTGACTTTCCTTGGCTTTTATTTCTTTCCATGTGAGATCTCATTTTGTGTTTGTGGCTTGGGTTTCTCAGAGCAAAGTGATCCCCGGGTCGTGTTTTGTACTGGTCTCAGTCAGTGGTATGATTGGACCAGCTCTTGTAGTTCCTATTATGATTATAATGCATAATTAGCAATAACCATCAGGAAATTTGGGGGGGAGATAAAGGTTTATTACTTACAAGTCCTTGAAATGACATAGCACACAAGTTGCCACAGTGTAAGGTCATTGGGGAAAGAGAGAGAGAGACAAAGACAGGGACAGAGACAGAGAGATGGGACATGCACCTGGCATTCTGCTTTTTGGGGGTTGAGGGTAGGGGCCTAGGGTCTTGCAGTCTTGCTCTTTATTGGTGGATTATAACATAAGAGCAGGAATTTAAAGTGGAGAAACAAACAAACAAGTAGTCTAAATATTCAGTTATGGGGATAAACCAAGATCCTTAAAACAAAGGAACACGGGACTGGGTCATGGCCTTCATCTTGCATGCTGAGGCTGGTTATATTTATCTGAGGCTGCCAATTAGCTTACTAGAGATTGTCTTTGAAGGAGGTATCTTTTTCAAGCAGGTGCATCTACAAAGCTTAGTTCAGTCACTTGCATTATGAGAAAGAAAAATCAACTGTCAGGGCTAATGCTACAGGTAGTCATACTTCTTAGTGCAGGCTTCCAAGAAGAAGAAGAAGTTTACTAGGCAAAATGAAGGTTCCACCCAGAGCTGGTATTTATAGAAGCAGTTACACGGCCTACCGATTTTCAAAAGGGTGGAGAGGGATTCTCTTGCTCAATGTGGGTGTGGCAGGTTACATTACAAAAAGCATATGGGATAGGAGAAAGTGTAGCCACACAAACTATGCTATCGTCATCCACATTATTTTACTGATAAAGATAATGGATCTCAGAGAGGTTAGATGAACTGCCCAATATGTCATAGCTAGTGGGGGCAGAGTTGCTACTCAAATTCCAGTCCATCTAGTTGTAAGAAACACAGCTTTTTTCAGAAACCATAAAAATTAATGCTGTTATTTACAACACACACATACACACACACAAAGTAAACACCATTTGGGAAGTCTTATCTTTATGGATATCTTATGGATAATATTTTATGAATATCTTTATGGATAATATTTTATCCACATATTTCCCTTGTGAATGTAAAAAAAAAATCCATAAGAATTTGGCTCATGTTTCATGCAACACAGTCAGATTTTTAAAAATGAGGTAATATTTTGAACACAAGTTTGATCATGACTATTATTTTGATCTTTTTCTGTACCTCAATAAACTAGTATGATTAACTATAATCTGTCTTTAAAAATGGGGATGAACAGAGACATATCTAGCTTATTTGTCTTAGTCTATCAGCATATACTCAATTTTATGTTCCATGTTATGTAGACAATGATTTGAGTATTTAATTAACCTAATTAACATACACACATATATTCAGAAAAATTCTTTGGTAAAATGGAATCAATATTACCAAGTATTTTACTTATATTTGGAAGAAAGACTGGCCATTCTGATTAACAATCAAATACAATTTTTATCTTATTACAAAGGTGGCCTTAATGTTCTCCTCAGCTTGACTAAACTTTAGACAGGTTTATTTCTGATTAGAGGCCCTGAGCACAGAGCATTTACTTTAGAAAACTTGCAATTTTAAATTATTTCCCTACCCCTTAAAAACATAAATGTTTTATGACCTAGCAATATCTTTCTCAAGGACCTGGGAGCCATCCCTTTATAATGTAATCATCAGGAAAACCAGGGCCCCTATATCCTAGTCTCTGTGGGAAAGTAGGATCCCGACTTCCACAGCACCAGTCAACAAACACAAATGGAAAAGTCACATTAACCAACTTTACCCCTCAAGTCCTCCAGTATTTTTCTATTAGCTTACCCCAGCACTTAAAAATCCTCCTGTCTTCTTTCACAGGGATTGAGTGCAGTCTCTCACCCCTATTGCAATAATATTGAACCCTACTGAAATTGTCTTAAGTAGTCTTCCTGTCCTATTTAACTCTGCCTGGTGCAATTTTTTCCTTTGATTTTTGAAATAAGTTTGCTGTTGTAAGTTGTAAATTTAGTTAACAAACTGTTTTCACTGATTTCTCTTTGACATCCACAAATAGAATCTTGGAAACTTGATGTTAATGTTCTTCTTTGATACCAACTAGAAGCATTTTTTTTTAAGATTTTATTTGTTTATTTGACAGAGAGAAACAGAGCTAGAGAGGGAACACAAGCAGGGGGAGTGAGAGAGGGAGAAGCAGGCTTCCCACCGACCAGGGAGCCTGATGTGGGACTCAATCCCGGGTCTCCAGGATCATGACCTGAGCCAAAAGCAGTCACTTAACCAACTGAGCCACCCAGGCGCCCCTAAATAGAAGCAATTTTTAAAGTACTTTGCAAATACATAGAGCATAACTTAAGTACTTCATAATAATGATGACAATGACAATGATGTTGACACTAGGTAAGAAAAAGTATTTCTGATAGTTGTATAAGGCAAAAAACAAAAACAATAATATATTTATGTGTAGGTTCAAATGTCCAACAGCTTACATTATCTATGATTTCTGAGATGTAACAAGAAAGCATGCATACAATAAAAAGAGATTAAAGTCATGGCAAATTTTTAGTCATATACCAACGTGTAATTACTAAAAGATCATAATTAAAAGTGAGTGGGTTTATTTTTTCTGTTTTCTTCTGAAAAAACTTAGTGAAATTTACACTATTAAATAAAACTGGAGAAACCACCTGCATTCGAAGGATTATATATCTTGGGGCTGATCTGGCAAGAGTGTGATTGATAAAAGAACTTCATATTTTTTTTCATTTTTGCTTAATAAAAATTAATTGTGCTTATTACAGCTTCATGCCATCAGTCTACAAAAGGAATTGAGGAGGCATTTCTTGATAAGTCCTATTTGCAGCCACTCATAGGCTTCAAAAACATATCAGCCTGAAATTAATCATCATTTTTCTCCTCATTCCTAAATGAAGCTTTTCACTGAAAATTTGGTGAAATGAATTCCCCATTTTTTGAAGTACTGAAGCAATAAAATTCAATATTTTTCACCTGCATGTTGTTTCAGGTACAATTTGTAGTATTTTTCTGGTGAAGGTCATTGAAGAAAATTTTGTAATGTATAAGCATAGTTCAAAAAGGGGAAAACTTTTTATTTAAAATTGTATAATAAAAACTTCTCTATATACTTTGGATTTTGAAATTAACATAAAATAAAAATGTAGCAATTTTGGTTAATTTTTTAATGACAGTGTCTGTATTTGTCAATTCACATATTCTGTTATTGTTTCTAGTTTCCTTTTCTTATGGTATGCAAAATTCAGTAAGAATCATTTTATGTTTCCTGTTATAATCTAGAATAAATGTTTCAACACTCTATTGGTTAAGCTACCTTAAAGGTGAAATTCTATATTAAAAATAAATATTTTCATGGGATTTTTATAATTTTCTATATTAGTTAAACCATTGTAACAAAAGGTCATATGACTTTATGTGGATTCCATTAGTTCTATTAGCCAGTAGATTTGGATCATGAATGTAAAGGAAATTCTTGGAAGTAAAATCTTTTCCATTATTAGAATTAGAAGATTAAAAGCCACTTAAAATTTGGGAAAATAATCAAATAAAAATACAATGAAAAAATAAAAATCTCCCAAATCCCTACACCCACACATAGCAGTATAAACATATAGCATTTCCAAGAAGTATTTTTTTTAAAGATTGTATTTATTTGACAGAGAGAAACACAGCTAGAGAGGGATCACAAACAAGGAGAGTGAGAGAGGAAGAAGCAGGCTTCTCACAGAGCAGGGAGCCTGATATGGGACTACATCCAGGGACTCCAGGATCATGACCTGAGATGAAGGCAGATGCCAAGAAGTATTTCAACACACACACACACACACACACACACAAATATCACTTGTGGTAGGCTGAAAAAAGGCTCCCTAAAATATAACCACATCTTAATCCCTTCAAACTAGTGAATATTACCTTACACGTTGAACAAAAGAAGCACTTGCATATGTTGAAATTAAGAATCTTTCATTGAGATTATCCTTGGTTATCCAGATGGCCCTTAAACACAATCACCTGTAAACCTTCTCTCACATGAAGAGGGAGGTAGACACACAGAGGTGATGTGACTATGGAAGCAAAGATTAGAGCAAAGTGGCTCCAAGGTTCAGGAAGGCTGCCTACTACCAGAAAATGTGAAGAGTGGGGAACAAATTCGACCCAAAGCTCCCATAGGAAGCGTGGCTCTGCTGATGTCTTCATTTTGACCCAGTGAAACTGGTTTTGGACTTCTGACCTCCAGAACTCAGAGGAAATAAATTTCTATTACACATTGTATGTAAAATTTTGTTTTTTACTATTATCATTTTATTAGTTTATAGTCTCCTTTTAGCTAGTGTGTAAACTTTATATCTATTGGACTCTAGTCACTGGTAATTATAGGTCCTTATGAATCTGTGATAAGAAATATATAAAATATTAACAATGATAAATATATAGCCTATTATTTTTCACTTTAAATTGTTATTTGTTATTTCATATTATAGAATATTTTAAAAAAGATTTTGCTCTTTTACAAATTTTTGCTGCTGTTTATAGTGAATTGAATATATTTATGCTAAAGTTATTTCTTTATTTGTCACTGCTTTCTTTAGGATAAGCAAGCCCTTTAGTGTCTCTGCATAGTTTATTTATCTAGAAGAGATAAAATTTAGCCAAGATGACTCCTAAGATCACTTTCTACTACTGTATTCAAATTATTATTTTCTAAGAAGTAATGGGAGAAGATAGAAGTTGGAAAGTAAAAAATATTGAATTGTATTGAATATATTTATGCTAAATTTATTTCTTTATTTGTCACTGCTTTCTTTAGGATAAGCAAGCCCTTTAGTGTCTCTGCATAGTTTATTTATCTAGAAGAGATAAAATTTAGCCAAGATGACTCCTAAGATCACTTTCTACTACTGTATTCAAATTATTATTTTCTAAGAAGTAATGGGAGAAGATAGAAGTTGGAAAGTAAAAAATATTCAGGAGAGTTAAAAAATAAACATACAGGGGCGCCTGGGAGGCTCAGTTGGTTAAGCAACTGCTTTCGGCTCAGGTCATGATCCTGGAGACCCGGGATCGAGTCCCACATCAGGCTCCCTGCTCGGCGGGAAGCCTGCTTCTCCCTCTCTCAGTCCCTCTGCTTGTGTTCCCTCTCTAGCTGTGTTTCACTCTGTCAAATAAATAAATAAAATCTTTAAAAAAAAATAAACATACAGTCAGGACATAATTATTTGATCACTATGTATCCTTTAAAAAAATATCTAGGAGTTAACACTGCAAGGATATAGAATGCTAACAGGACATAGTGATTTGGATGATGTTCTAAAGACTTTCAACTTTGAGTTAAATTAGCAATTCCATGTCTATTTTAGCACACTAGATTGTGAAGTAAAATTGTCATTTATTTCCTAAACTTTGTCTGCTGAAGTACTTGTGTTAAGAGATCTGGAAATCTGACCGGAGATGTGGCCCTCAGCATCAAGTAAATAATTCTTTTGGGGTCTATCTGTGATAGATATATTTTCTTAAAAAATAGTAAACTTCAGATTCTTATAAAACTGGTATTCTTGCCTTATCTTTGTCTTTTCCATCAGTCATACAAAATTTGACACTTCAGCTGTTGCTTCCAAAGGGAAGTAAAATATTGTGATATGGCCTTGACATGTTGCATGTTTTCTCCCTGCAATTCTATGTGTTGGTATTTAATATTGACGTAATAAGTCTTGCATAGCACAAATCTCTCCCTCTCTCTGTGTCTCTGTGACTCTCTTTCTCTCTCTTTCTATGTGCCTTTGATTTCTGCCAATTCACTAGCAGGTAGCTTTCTGTGGGTCCTTAATCCAAAGTGCTGTGATACTGGTCACTTTGTTGTTGAGTCTTGGAAACAAAACTTTATACTTATTTTTAAAGGTGTGTTGCCTCGCTACAACCCGGCATTATTATAAGAATGAACCAGACTTGAATCTTGTGAAAGTGGCCTAAACTTCTTAGAGGACAAATATGGTATGGAAATATCATTAAGTAAATTTTAAATGTTATTGAGGTGACTTAAATGCTTCAGTTGCTTTTAGACCACTGCAATTATGAATAGATTCTAGATATATGGCTTGAAGAAAAGAAAAGATTAAGAAGTTCCCATTTCAGTTTTTTGCATGAAGAGAATCCACAAACAGCTCACAGAGATGATAAATCATTTACTCAACAGAAGGGGAAGCAATGAGTGAGTTTCTTCTCCACTTTAAGTGATATGACAGATCCTTTTATTTAGGAATGAACTGCACTTTAAGCCATATAAGACCTCTCTGCTTGTCTCATTTTATAGCTGTAATTTATTTTTAGTAATTACACATGTTAAGCAATGAAACTATAGTGCCCAGAAATCTCTGACACTAAAAGGATTAATTTGAGACTTAGTATAATGCTGTGAAGCTAGCAGGTTTGCAGACCTGTTCCTTGGTCTGGTTCTGTTAGCTTCTTAGATTCGGTGGTGGAAGGACAGGGAGTACCTCATCCTTGTGAAAGCAGCTACACAATTCTCAAATGAACTCTTCCATTTCTTCAGCTTGTCCAGATTTTCTTAGTGTGTGTGTGTGTGTGTGTGTGTGTGTGTGTGTGAGTGTGTGTGTGTGAGAGAGAGAGAGAGAGAGACAGACAGACAGAGACAGAGAGATACAGAGACATAGAGACACAGAGATACAGAGAGAGAGAAGAGTGATGGAGGAGGAGCAAACCTCAAAGATGAATGCTTAAATGGCTGGCAGTGAGAGCCAGCTATTCCTGAATTTCTCTCCAAACCAGCCATGGTTCAATATTATCATTTCACGTGGCACTGCATTTTCCTTACACAAAAGAAGTTACATTAACCCTACAGATTGGAGCAATGGGAACTGCATTTACAATTGTTAGGAAGTCACATTTTCCTTTGGACAGCTGGGAATTCAAGGCAAGAAATAAATGGGGCAGAGGAAGTATATTAATTTCCTGGGGCTGTCATAACAAAGTAACACAAACTAGGTGGCTTCAGTAAGAGGAATTTATTGTTTCACAGTCCTGGGGCTGGAACCCTGGGATGAATGCATCCACAGGCTTGCTGATGATGATCCTGGGGGCCACGGGGGAGAATCTAGCCCATTGCTCTTTCCTACTTCTGGTGGTTTGTGGCAATTTTTGGCCTTCTTTGCCTTGTAGATCTCTGCTTTCATCTTTAAGTAACATTCTCCCTGTGCACGTATTTGTCTTCAGATTTCCCTCTTTTATAAGGACTTCTTGTCACATTGGACTAGAGATAATTGTTACTCCAGTACAACCTGATCTTAATAAAGCACACCTGCAACAACCCTGCTTCAAAAAAAAAAAAAAGGTCAGGTTCTGATGCTGTGAAAAATAATCAGACTGCCGAGATACCAAGTGGCATTCAGATAAGTAGTAGGAGAACTCGGATTTATTTTATGCCCATGAACCCAGATGAGCTTGTGCTCAAAGTTCTGGGCCCTGGATAATGGAGTTCTAGGGCTTTTATAGGGGACTGCCAGCAGCCAGGTTCCAAGGCTATGGGAACCGATGGTAGATAAGTTTAAACTGGAGCAGTGGGGGTTACTTTAGGTGGGAACAGTAGTGCAGGGAGCGTGTAGCCAGAAGCCTGTTTACAGAAGCAGGAACTGCTGGTTATCTCTTGTTCTGGGCAGGGCTTCTGGTTCTCTCTAACTTATTGTCAGTTACTTTCCTCTTTTAGGGCCTCCTGGCCTGGGCCTTCTCTGGATAATTTTCCTCTTCACTGAAGCACTGGGGGACAGGACTCCATCATAATGAATTTGGGGGGTAACACAATTCCACCTTTAATGGAAGTATCCTCCCTGATTATAAACATTTTCTTTTTGAAGCTCCAGTATAGACAAACCTCAACAAGATAAAGGAATAGAAAAATATCAGTGGTAGAATAGGAGATATCTATGGGAAATGACAATAACATTTTTAGAGACTATTTTCAAAGAAATTTTAGGTGCAAAGAAAAATTAAGAGGAAGATACAGGGACTTTCTATATCCTCTTGTCCCCCAGACATCCACAATTTTTCTCATTATAAACATCTGACACCAGAAGTATATTTGTTATAATGGATGGACCTCAAGGACTCATCATTATCACCCAAAGTCCATAGTTTACTTCTTCACAGGTCACCCTTGGTGTTGTACATTCTGTGGGTTTGAAGAAATATATAATGACATGTAGCCATTATTATAATATCATGTAGAGTATTCTCACTGCTCTAAATATCCTCTGTGTTCCACCTGTTCATCCCTCCCACTCTGCACCCACTGGCACTTACTAACCTTTTTACTGTTTCTATAGTTTTGCCTTTTCCAGAATGTTATATAACTGGAATCATACGGTACATAGTCTTTTCACATTAGATTCTTTCACTTAGTAATATGCATTTAAATTTCCTTTGTGTCTTTTCATAGCTTGATACCTCTCTCTCTCTCTCTTTTTAAGTAAACCCTATGTCCAACTCAAACATATGACCCCAAGATTAAGGGTTGCATGTTCTTCTGACTGAGCCTGCCGGGCCCCCTTTGAGAGTTTGTTGTTGTTGTTGTTTTGCTTTGTTTGTTTTTTTAGGGCTGAATAATACCACTTTGTCCAGATGTACTGGTCTATTTATCCATTCATGTACTGAAGGACACCTTGGTTGTTTCCAAGGTTGGCAACTATGAATAAACACCCACATGCAAGTTTTTACATGAATATAAGTTTTCAATTCCTTTGAGTAAATATTGATGAAGGAGCAGAAGGCTAGCTGAGGGCAAAGCACAAACTGACACCCTTCTGCTGCCCTCCCCCGGCCCCCCACCACACACACACTCCTGGGTGGTATCTGTGTGACATTCCTCCCAGAAACTTCCAATTATCTTCATGTTAATGCCTTGCTAGAGGGAAAAACAACCTTAACTTGACAACTGGCAAGGACTAGGTAACCTGTGAATCTTTAACATATGAAAATCCTTTTGAAACCTCCCTTTTGCTTACTTCTCCCAACTCCCAAATATATAATCAGTTGCCCAGGACAGCAGTTCTTTCTGCCCATGGGTCTAATAAAACCACCATTTTGCACAATGACCTCTCCAGAATTCTTTCTCGATCATCAGCTCTAGACCCCCACCGTACCAAACCTTACCTACATTCCAAAACTATATCAATATCAACTAGCATAATTGCTGCATCTTATCAGAATATGTTCAGTTTTACAAATAGCCACCAAACTTGTCTTCCAAAGTGGTTACTATTTTGCATTCTTACCAGCAATGAGTGAGTGTTCTTTTTGTTCCATAATCTTGCCAGAATTGAGTGTTGTCAATATTCCAGATTTGGGGCATTCTAATAGGTATGTAGTGGTATTTCATTGTTGTTTTAATTTGCATTTTCCTGATGACATATGATTTGGAGCATTTTTCACATATGTTTGTGTTGCGGAACCTGGACTGGATCCTGGTGGAAGAACCAAGTGATGCTCGGGGACTTTGGAGGACTGAAGGTTTATTTAACACCTGCAGGCTCAGAGGAGAGTGTTCTCCAAAGGTCTGAGCCCTGAGCACAAGCAAGGGAGGGTAATTATTCCCTTCTACTTGCACATACTTGGTGCTTTTGGCACATGCAGGAAACAAGGCAGGGAAGAAGAACCCAGAAGGGCTTTGAGACAGGAACTGGGATTCCCTTGTTGGTTTAGTTGACCATCTTAGACTACAGTTTTTCCTTATCATTCCCCCCTTTGATGCCCCTCTAAACATCTAATTTAGAGGACATCCTTATCATCTGATATAGGCTGATAGCCCTACAAGGCTAATATCTGGTTGGTGGCTTGCCTGGTAACAGTGTTTTCCATGAACTTAGCAATCCATCCTAAGTTCCTAAGATTGCCCACAATCAATAACAAGTTTCTAGGACAAAGTCCAATCAGAAGGGGCAGCTGTGTAAAGTCCAACTCCTGAGGTGAGGGATATCACCTAGATGATAGCCAGGGACCATGGTGAACAGAATGTCCATCAGTCAGTGAGGTCTCGCTGAAGGTGGAGCCAGAGCGTGTCCATAGGGTCTAGTTGTGCTTTCCACTGGTGTATTCCTTGTCTGACTGGTGAACTTTCTTTACTCTGGAGTGGTGGACCTATGGGGTGACACCTGAGGCCTTGAGGGCAGTAGAGGCAGTTAGAACAACAGTGTGGGGCCCTGTCCACTGGGGTTTGAGAGAGTCCTTTCTAAAAGCTTCTTGGGAAATGTGCCTTAGAGTTTTTCTCAGGACTTAGAGGTGTTGGGACACTTCTAAGTCTCCAATATGTTTGAAGTCTCCTCTAAGCCTGCTTATTCTGGTGGGGGCGGGAGTGGGGGTAGGTGGCTTGCTATAGAACCTTTGAAGTGAATTATAGCTACGGGAATCTTTGAAATCCAGCTGACTAGAATAAACAAGATTAATGACCTCCAGCAGTTATGCTCTATAGAAGTACGATGTTCAGGTCCAGGCATAAGGGTAGCTGGGCTTAAAGTTTGACAGGTTTTAGATATTATTTCAGGCATTGCCTGGTACTTAATAAGTATGCCTCACATTATCTATTGGGGACCTTTTGTCTCTTGTATAGCTTACATAAACATTATTCAAAGACAATCAGAACTAAAATTTAACATCCACAAAGGTGTGTTATTGAAACATTAATTTTTCTCTGTAATAACCCTCATATCCAGAGATAGCCAAATAAGACTAACTTATTTGAAAAACAAGGCCAGTTTTTAAAAATGGCATAATCATTTACATAAGCTCAGCAAGAATGATTGATCATATAGATCTTTTAGAATCTGCTTTGTGGGACATTTATAAGGAATCTTCAGGTCAAACTTTTAGTAGCCTCTCGAGGCCAGAAGCCAACCCTAGTACTTGCCATCAGACACACCTGCAATATCTGTGGATTTGGGTGGCTTTCTCTCCATGAGGTCCCCAACATATCTTGAGGTTCCTTCACCTGCCAAGAAGTGACATTCTTTACTCACCTGATGAGGCTGCTGGAAACTGTAAGAAAGGTATCAGGCTGACATTTGCAAGAGGATTTATGGCTCCATGTTTCATAAAGTCAACCTTAGGTCCTTAAAGCCCTTTGGTCACAGCTGAGTCTATTCGTGCCTCTTTCAAATATGACATTCCAGTCAAGGCCTTGGTAAAATAACCAACATTTTCCAATGACGTCCTGTTACAAAGAGAACAGATTCTTATTGAACTTATGCAAATGACTATGACTGCCATGGAAGAAAGAATACTTTCCGAGACCTTTTGAATTTCAGGTAGAGAGAAAAGTTAAATGCTTCAGTTTGTTCACAAGTGGATACTTTATCATGTTTTTGTAAGTTAAAGATATCTAAGAGAAAGTTTCCTTAATCTGGAAGAGTAAACATTAGAGAATCAGCAAAGTTTCAAGCAGAAGTCACAAACTATAATTGTCTTTTCAGTTCATGTAGTCCCATGTAATTTGTTCTTGTTCAGTTTGAATGCAGCTTTTAGCTAGTCCTGGAAAATCTTACCCATTTCAGTTTTATGATCTTAAAGCTATTGGATATCTGTTTCATCCTAAAAGTCCTTTATATGAATCTCCTTGAAGATGAAACTTATTTTGCAAGACAGTAAGAACAATTATTAATGACAAAAAATTCAGAATGAGACATTGTTAATTATCTGATGTGAGAGTTCATTATGATACAATTGACCAGGAAACTCCATCATTTTGTGACACATAACACTTCAATAGCCAGAACTAGAAGATAACATATCAAATAAGCAAGCCAAACTAGTCAACCAATCTTTGTTTATGATTTAAATATTTGGGAAGTTTGTTAAAAACCTTAGAAAGCTTTAAGCACACACCTAAGTAGTATTAGGGATGTTAAGGACCTGATAAAGGTAAAACATAGAAACTGGTTTTTTTTTGGGCAGGCAGAGAGAAAACAACTATTTGCATTTTCTTATCAAGAGCAGACCAATAATTGGAGAATACTTTGTCTTTTTGAACAGAGAGAAAGCAGACTTTCAATCTCATACCAGTGTACTTTAAAATTCATTCATTTCAATCCTGGTCTGTCCCAACCACATATAAAATTCCATTCCAAAGTTTTCCCTCCATAAACCTCTACAATTTCATTTGCATTCAGATTTTATCCCAAGCCATTTCTTTCTAAACAACCATCTCATTTAGGATGAAATTACCTTCTTTTACCTTCAACAAAAATGCATTCCCATTCCTTATCTTTCTTACATATCTCCTACTTTTCCACATACAGTTGTTTCCTTTATCTCCATCACTCTTAGTTGCAGTTAGCAGAATTTTGCACTCTTTAGAAATTTTAATCTCCAGTGAAGACTAAGAAGTAACCAATTGTGAACTCTTATACCAGGATTCTTTAAAAGGCAAATTTATGAATCAGTTAAGCACAAAACATATTTACCAACAGACTTAAAGATCCTTAGTTTCCTTGCAATAAAAGTCAAAACCACAAACCTATGTCCACTAATTAATGACTTAGCACTTTATCCTATTGGAAAAGACCTAGATGTCCAATGAATTTAATCCCTTTTGTCATCTAAGCAAAAGTATAACAGTTTTAGTTTACCAAAGACTTTGAAAGCTATCTTAACAATTTACCAAGAAAACTTTGAGACAGACAATGAACCCTCAGTTGAGTCATCTTTTTGCTGATGAATTGCAACAGAGATAACACAAGGTTGTTTGACCTTCAGTAAACCTTGATAGAATGAAAGTTTTATGTTTACAGCTTTTAACGCAAAGGACGTGTCTATCTTAATTAAACCAACAAACTTAATTTAAATACTGAATCATGTTCTACCTGGATCCTCCCCAAGGTCAATTCTTACCTGAGACACATGGGGAATCTAGAGTGCGCAGTGTTTTGTCTGGGGTGTGTGTGGGGGGGTGCTCTTCTTGCTCCTTGACAGTGAAGGGGGGAGCTGCCATGGTGCCTGTGGCATCGAGGATGGTCTAAAAGCCAATAATGCAGGCTGCACTCAAGGTGTTGCAGAAACAGGAGAAGGGGAATGGGGAGGCAGAAGAGACAAAGTGCCACCAGAGGACAGAGAAAGGGCTCCTGGTTCAAGAGTTTATCAGCTCCAACAGAGGAGCAGATGCCAGGCTTTCCTGCCAACAAGGAAGGATAGGCAGTCCATGTTGGGCCAGAGAAGACAAGGAACTTCCCCAAAACAAAGGGGTTTTCAGCATCTGTGTGGGAATATACCTCAAAGTCTCCATCCTGAAGAACACCTAGGATCATGACCCAAGCAGAAGGCAGATGCTTAACTAACTGAGCCACCCAGGCACCCCCACTCCTTCTCTTAAGCTTAAATATGAGAGCTCCTGTTATTTTGCATGCTGTTTTTGTCTGGATCAAGTTTCCTGTGGGTTGTTAGAGCTGCTAAATGAGGTATCTCACCACACACACCACTTAGAAGAAGCAGGAGCACTGTCTTCTTGCAACTTAGCTTTAGGCCCTGGGTCAGAGGAGGACTGCAGTCCCTGTACTTCCTCACAGGGCCATCCTTGTCCAGAGATCATTCCCATTGCTGCCCCAATCCCCCCGCCACCCCCCTTCCCCCGGGCAGGGCCTCCCTGATAGGCTTTGCTTCCTTACAGCCTTTGGGCTCTTTTACTTGGGTTACAAATATCCTATTTTGGTCCACCCTATTAGCACAGAATTGGACCCATGGTGGCAGAGTTCTTGCTATCTGAAACCAAGAATCAATATATGGGAATTGGTCAGAGTGTCCAGGAGTCCCAACCATAATTTTGTAAATGACCTGGACAGTGAGTAGGCCTTAGGGCACCCTCAAAGAGCCTGTCAACCCCAAAGGTAGCCCATTCCAGTTCACATAATGTGCCTAATTTTCTAGGAATTTTTTTTAAAAATATATATTGTTTTATTTTTTTCAGTGTTCCAAGATTCATTGTTTATGCCCCACACCCAGTGCTCCATGCAATATGTGCTCTCAGTACCCACCACCAGGCTCTCCCATCCTCACCCCCCCCAAGACCCTCAGTTTGTTTCTGAGTCCAAAGTCTCTTATGTTTCATTTCCCTCCCCAAATTACCCTACTTCCCATTTCCTTTCCTTCTCCCACTGTCCTCCAGGTTAACCCTCATGCACCACAAGTAAGTGAAATCATACCCCTCATGTACCACAAGTAAGTGAAATCATGTGATACTTTACTTTCTCTATTTGGCTTATTTCACTCAGCATAATCTCTTCCAATCCAGTCCAAGTTGCTACAAAAGTTGGATATTCATCCTTTCTGATGGAGGCATAGTATTACATTGTATATATGTACCACATCTTTTTTATCCATTCCTCTGTTGAAGGGCACCTTGGCTCTTTCCACAGTTTGGCAATTGTGGCCATTGCTGCTATGAACATTGGTGTACATATGGCCCTTCTTTTCACTACATCTGTATCTTTGGGGTAAACATCCAGTAGTGCAATTGCAGGGTCATAGGGTAGCTCTGTTTTTAATTTTTTAAGGAATTTCCACACTGTTTTCCAAAGCGGCTGCACCACCTCGCACTCTAGGAGATGTTTTGATCCCATAGTCTCCTGAGAATCCCTTCTTAAAATTTTTGGGCATACAGTCCAAGGCTATAGGTTCCTTGTATGATCCCTCCCTTTGTCATTGGCATAAAGACGAACAAAGGGTGGGTGCCCCTTCAAAGGAGAGACCAATCAGATACTCACCTGTCTGCCCTCTCAGAGGAGATTTGGGTGCCTCTCGGCCATAGCAAGTCTGTAAAAACCATGGACTGCTGCCCTAAAGGGGCTTGCCTCAGACCTTATGAAGTCACCATGGAAATAGGCTCACCTGGACTCTGTAGGCTTCTGGGGACCCTAAGGATGTCCACCCATGGAATCAAAGAATCAATCCACCTGATAAGCCAGGTCAAACTGCACATTCACTCATGCATTCCCTCCAGAACTTATCACAGTTCCTCCTTCCCTGAGAGGCTCTGACCTCTGGAATTCCTTTGGAAATTCCTTCTGTCCCTGCTTTTTGGGGGTTCCAGACATGAGGGACCTCTCCCCTGGGGGCCCCTACCTGTAAGACCTCTAAGAGGTCTCTGGGAAGTGATTAGTTTCCCCTTGCACCCTGATGGGTGGGCCTAACTGGGTCCTAGAGCAAGAATCCAATGTCAGGACCAGGTCTTCACCTGCCAAATCTCCTTTGAGTCTGGGTGGGAACATCAGGACAAGCAGATCTGAGGCAACCAGGCAGGACACTGCTGAAAATTAGGCAGGGTGTGCCTTCTCCCTCATGACCCCTCTTCCATCACTGCCCCACTCTTGCCCCAAACTGGTGGAAACAATGGGCCAGCATGGTTGAGTTTCTTGGCCAGGGAACCAAATGTTATAGAACCTGGACTGGATCCTGGTGTAAGAACCAAACAGCATTCAGGAGTCTTTGAAGGATTGGAGGTTAACACCACCAGGCTCAGAAAAGACTGTTCTCAAAGGTCTGAGTCCCCAGCACAAGCAGGAGGGTAGTTTACACCCTTCTATTTCTGCATACTTGCTGCTTTTGGTGCATGTGGGAAACAGTGTTGGTAAGAAGAACCCAGAAGGGCTTTGATACAGGGACCAGAATTCCCTTGCTGGTTTGGTCGGCCATCTTAGAGTACAGTTTTTCCTTTATTACTTTTTATCTGTGTATCTTCATGGTGAGGTGCTTGCTAAGGTCTTTGGCCCATATTTAAATCATGTTTTAAAATTTTCTTATTGAGTTTTAAGAGTTGTTACTATATTTTGGGTAGCATTCTATAGGGACGCAGGCAGGCTGCCCCAAAGTGGGCCACTCTAACATAAAGACTATTATTATTTTTTTAAGATTTTATTTATTTACTGGAGAGAGAGAGAGAGCAGAAGCAAAGGGAAAGGGCAGAGGGAGAGGGAGGAAGTAATCTCCCCACTAAGCAGGGATCCTGATGTGGGACTTGGTCCCAAGACTCTGGGATCATGACCTGAGCTGAAGGCAGACACTTAGCCAACTGAGCCACCCAGGCATCCTGGCATAAAGATTATTTTGAGTTGAAAATAACAAAAACCCAGTTACAGGAAAATCTTTGCCTCTCCCACAGCTGCCTAAATTTACACTGGAAAAGACAACCTATAACTGGAAGAGAGCTATTAACAGATATTCCTCTTTACTTACAGAACTTACCTGAATAATGGGGCAAGCTTTGTTTCCCTAATCATCATCTCCTTTCACCTGCCTGCTCCCCTTTGTGTCTTTTTTTTTTTTTTTTTAAGATTTTATTTATTTGACAGAGAGAAACACAGCCAGAGAGGGAACACAAGCAGGGGTAATGAGAGAGGGAGAAGCAGGCTTCCCACCGAGCAGGGAGCCCGATGTGGGACTTGATCGAGGATCTCTGGGATCATGACCTGAGCTGAGGGCATTCGCTCAACCAACTGAGCCACCCAGCTGCCCCCCGTTTGTGTCTTCATACCTTGACCCTTCCCCCTTAGTTCATGTAACCTTCATGTTGCTTTATTGGCTTTGGAATCTCATGCCGGTGTGGATTCCCTGTGCATACACATTAAACTTGATCTTCTCCTGTTAATCTGTCTCACATCAATTTGATTCTAAGCCCAGGTAGAAGAACCACAGGGCAAGAAGGTCTTTCTTCTTGACAACTCCCTTATCTATCAGATAACTCTTTTGCAATGGTTTTCTCCAAGTCTGTGACTTGTTTTCCTAGTTCCTTGACATTTTGTTTTTTGGCATAACAGTCTTAAATTTTAATAAGCCTGAGGTCATCTTGATTTTATTTTATTTTATCTCCTAGGAGCTTTTTGTTTTTTAAGATTTTATTTCTTTATTTGACACACACAGAGAGAGATCACAAATAGAGAGGAAGGCAGAGAAAAGGGGGGGGGAACCAGGCTCCCCACTGAGCAGAAAGCCTGATGTGGGACTTGATCCCAGGATGCTGAGATCATGACTTGAGCCGAAGGCAGAGGCTTAACCCTCTGAGCCACTCAGGTGCCCTTCTAGGAATTTTTTAATTTGCATTTCACATTTAGATCAGTGATCATATTGAGTTTATTTTTGTGAAGAGTGTGTAACGTCAATGTTTAGATTCCTTTTATTTATTTATTTATTTTTGCATGTGAAAATGTTCAGTTTTGCAGCACCATTTGTTGAGAACACTAACTTTGCTCCCCTGCATTGCTTGTGCTCCTTTGTCAAAGATCAGTTGACCATATTTATATGAATATTTTTCTATTTTGTCTATTATCTATTTCTTTTATCTTTTCTTTCTTTTTTTGACAATTTCACATTGTCTTAGTTACTGTAGCTTTATATAGTAAGTTGTGCAGTTGGGTAGTATCAGATTCCAGCTATGTTTTTCACCTTCAAAATTGAGTTGTCTATTCTGGTCTTTTGACTTTCCATATAAATTTTAGAATTGGTTTGTCTAGATCTACAAGATAACTTGCTGATATTTTGATTGAGGTTGCACTGAATCTATAGAACAAGCTGGGAAAAATTGGCATCCTGACAACAGTAAGTATTCCTATTGATGAAACTCTCCATTTACTTACTTCTTCTTTGATTTCTTTGTCAAAATTTTGTGGTATTTCTCACACCGATCTTATACTTATTTTGTTAGACTTATATCTGTATATTTCATATTATTTAGATGACAATGAAAATGTTATTGTGTTTTTAATTTAAAATTCCATTTGTTCATTGCTGGTATATGGTAAAGTGATTGCTTTTTGTAAATTAATCTTGTGTCTTGCAACCTTTTTAGTACTATGGAATGTTGAAGAGTTGGCATATAATCATTCTCCCTCAGCCCTCCAGGTAATATTTAAAATTCAGGACAGGTATGCTATTACAAAGCTCATTTATAAAATTAATTAATATATGTCAATTTAATTCAGGACCAGCATTTGAAACAAATCCTCCTTACTTTGATGCTATTCCTGATGTTGTGTGTGTTTATGTGTGCATGTCTGTGAGCATGAGTGTAGCTTTTGTGGTTTAATCCTTATTTTTTTTTCCTTCTCATTTACATGACTTTGCCTGTAGCACATTTTCTTTCTTGATGCTAGGTCTTTTATTTTTATTTTTCTGAGAGCAGTCACCAAATTGCCCATCTTTCTCCTGAAAACCTAGATTCTCATTTATTGAAATTCCCCAAAAAAGAGAACTTTATTTACTTATTTATTTATTTAATTCTATTTGTGAAACTGCTTTCTATTCCTTTAGCCAGAGTTTCATGCAATAGTTCTCAAAGTTTCTTTCACTTTGTCATGTTTTGAAACCTTTAAATTTTTACAGCATTTTTGAGAAGATAAAAATGTCTAAAGAAAAATCACAGTAGTCTTCACTATGCCTTTCCTTTGGAGTTGACCTCTTTCCTTCCATGCCTTAAGGTTGCAACAGGCAAGGTTTTCCTATAGACCATTAAATGAAATTTGTTTTTGCATTAAGGAATCTTCCTAAGCAACCTTCAAACTCTTTTCTCTGTGGTATTTTCTGCCATGCATGACCACCAATCTTCTCGTGGTTGCTTATTGCAGAATTACAGTGTATTTCCCTTTGTCATATAATTGAAAACCACACTGCTACCGTCACTGTCAACATTGCTGCATGATAGAACATACCACCATGAATTTCATTTACTTAGTTTTCTGAAGGCCTCAGTATATAATGCTTTACTAGTGAATAGAAAGAGGAAGTTCTTTTTTTTTTTTTTAAAGATTTTATTTATTTGACAGAGAGAAACACAGCCAGAAAGGGAACACAAGCAGGGGGAGTGAGAGAGGGAGAAGCAGGCTTCCTGCCGAGCAGGGAGCCCGATGTGGGATTCGATCCCGGTTCTCCGGGATCATGACCTGAGCCGAAGGCAGTCGCTTAATCAACTGACCACCCAGGCGTCCCAGAAAGAGGAAGTTCTAAGAAACACAAGTAAATAATCTGAGGTAGACAGTTTGCCCCAAAGTGCTCTCACTTACTACACACATATAACTGTCTTTCTAAGAAGTATGACATTAAATAGTTTGAGTTATTACTTTGAATTATTACTAAAAATTTCAGTCACTTTTTTAGCATGACTATTGTAAATACTAATAAAGTTTCCAGTGACATGAAATATTTCTTTATTACTTTTTATATCCCCCAATTCCATTAAAGTCCAACAGCCACATAGTACAACAGCCTTGCTTCTTATTCCATGACTTATATTGTCATTCACAACTCTTACTAGCTTAGAAGAGTTAAAATATTTGAGTTCTAGAACTATGAGCTTATACAGAGGCCACTTCTACAGCTAATTTCCCCTAGTCTTTGATAAACTCTTATTGAGCCTCTTAAGATATCTCTATAAATTCCCCTGGGCCCTACTCTATGACTTTTTCAGACTAAGTAGGGAAGGTGGCATGTTTACTTTGAGTATTCTTTTTTCTGCATATTTAAGTTCTATGCTTCTCAAATATAAACTAGCTATTTTGATTGTGTGTCAAATTGTCATTTATCACATCTTCAATTCAATTCCATTTTATATCTCTTCCTTGGTCTGTAAAATTATTGCTTATGACACCACTTATATCTGGAGAGTTATTTTTACAGACATAAAAGTGAGCAATCTAGAGTCCAATTTAGTTGTTATATTTGTGGTAGGAATAAGGTGAATTCCTAGAGATGTTCCTATCTATTATTTTATTTGTAAAAATATAATCTTTCAGTATTAAAAAATATATATAAAGTAAGACTAATTTGCATAATTTTAAGATTTGTTTTCCAAAGTTGAGTTGATCTTATTTATTTTTAAGGGGTCTGAAAAAAACTAATCTCCAATTTAATTTAAATAAAAATATTTTACTTCAGTGATCAACAGTCATCTAAGCATCTAGTTCCTCCTTTTCAAGTAAACATCACTTATATCTTCTATAAAACATTTCATTCCTTCCTTCCAATCTTTCATGGACTTAAATTTCATTTCTAGGTTTTTTACTATCATTTTCCATCACCCACTATACCCCTTAACTTTTGTCCCATTTTAGCTTTCTTAATTTCATTTGTAGGACATTTTCAGGGGATCTTGAGATATTGTGGTTATTTTTGAATTGTAGCTCCAAATACTTAATTTCAATGCACAGAAGTGTTGCAGGATCCTTAAACACAACAGTCAAGAAAGAATACTTGAAAACTTTTACAGTTTAACTTGGTAAGTTTATGTAAATAGCATGGGGACAGAAAGCGAACTTTTACTGGATGAAGCTAGTGGTTTATATGCTTAGTGCTCAAGGGGGAGTGGATGTGCAGGGAGTATTAGAGCATAAATATTTCCTCAAATTTCTACTTGTAAAATGATTTTGCAAGATTTCTCTGGTGTTTATCACTCAGTTCAATATTAGTTATAGGTGAGATTTATAGGCAGTCATGAGACCCTTTAAGAATTTAACAACTAGAATGGTTTTGATCCTTATTGAGATTACATAGATTCTAGGTCAGCCTTCTAGATTAAAAGTAAATGTTTTATGCTTCTATCTCTCATCAGAAGTATAAGTAGAAAATATAGCTATTGGGTATGCTATGTGGTTTTTTTTTTTTTCATCTTTTCCTTACCATGATGATATCTAGAGTGAATATCATGAACAAAAAAAAAGAGTGGGAAGAACAAAAAAAGGGAGGAGGAACAAAAAAAGGGAGGAACAAAAAAGGGGGGGGACAAAAAAGGGGGGAGGAACAAAGACAAGCTGGTCTTAAATAATATAAATACAATTAGTTGTATTAATTCATGTGTTATATTAAGTAGTTTCTTAATTAAGTTCTAGAATGTCTTTTTTTTTTAAAGAAAATTATCTAAATCTAAATGACAAGAACATTAGTTAGAAGCAAATGTGAAATAGTTTCTACTGGCAGGGATTCAGGAATGGGATGCCACTGTTTCTTAACCTTGATTGTAATGTAAAAAAAGATAAACAATCATTTACACAAAAAATTTAACAGAAGGAGTAGCATATTGTATGTGCCCAATCCTTATGGCATAAGCTAGAATTATTTGCCAAAATCATAAACTTTAAAAATCAAGCCTTTAGATAACAAGATATTCTTGGTGAGCTTTCCATAATATATTTATAGCAGACTCTGTAATATAAAATGATATACTATGGTCACAAAATGAGAGACTAAATGTAAGAATAAATGCTGACTAAAAATGTTAGCTGAAAAATTAACTGTAGAATTAAAAAAATATTTTCGTCATAACCATATGTTTGGAAATCACAATAAAGAAGAAACAAAAGAAAAAAATATCATGGTTCCACATTCCACAGATAGCCACTGTTAACATTTTGCTACAGTTTTAGAGTTTTAAAATTTCATTATATTGTCTATAAAATTCTAAGTCCTGTTTGTTTTTTGGTTTTTGTGGTTTTTTGCACTAAAGCACAGGGGCACCTGGGTGGCTCAAGTCAGTTAAGGATCTGACTCTTGGGTTTGGTTCAGGTCATGATCTTGTGGGGAGTGGGATGGAGGCCTGCATAGGGCTCTATGCTCTTTGCAGAGTTTACTTTACATTTTCTCTCCCTCTCCCTCTTGCTCACTCTCTCTCTCTCTCAAATAAAATCTTTTTTTTTTTTATTGTTACTAATATTTTTTTTTCCAGTGTTCCAAGATTCATTCCCCATTCCCCACACCCAGTGCTCCATGCTTTAGATGTCCCCAGTACCCACCACCAGGCTCTCCGATCCCTCCACCCCCCTCCCTCCAAGTCCCTCAGTTTGTTTCTGTGTCCAAAGTCTCTGTTGTTTCTTTTCCCTCCCTAGATTACCCTAGTTCCCATTTACTTTCCTTCTCCCACTGTCCTCCATGTTACCCCTCATGCACCGCAAGTAAGTGAAACCATGTGATACTTGACTTTCTCTTCTTGGCTTATTTCACTCAGCATAATCTCTTCCAGTCTAGTCCATGTTGCTACAAAAGTTGGATATTCATCCTTTCTGATGGAGGCATAGTATTCCATTGTATATATGTACCACATCTTCTTTATCCATTCATCTGTTGATGGGCACCTTGGCTCTTTCCACAGTTTGGCGATTGTGGCCAT